>JBBDGT010000192.1:105000-110000 GCA_037306005.1 Rhinophrynus dorsalis | reverse complement strand
GACTGTGAGAGTGTGAGAGAGTGTGAGACTGTGAGAGAGTGTGAGACTGTGAGAGTGTGAGAGAGACTGTGAGAGTGTGAGAGAGACTGTGAGAGTGTGAGACAGAGTGTGAGAGAGACTGTGTGTGTGAGACTGTGTGTGTGAGACTGTGAAAGTGTGAGAGCGCGTGAGAGTGTGAGAGCGTGTGAGACAGAAAGTGCGAGACAGAGTGCGAGTGTGTGAGACTGAGAGTGTGAATGAGTGAGACTGAGAGTGTGGATGAGTGAGACAGTGTGAGAGTGAGAGAGAGAGACTGTGAGAGTGAGAGAGACTGTGAGAGTGTGAGAGCGTGTGAGACTGAGAATGTGAATGAGTGAGAGACTGTGAGAGTGAGAGACTGTGAGAGTGAGAGTGTGAGACTAGGAGAGTGTGAGAGACTGAGAGCGTTCGAGACTGAGAGCGTGCGAGACAGAGAGTGCGAGTGTGCAAGACTGAGAGAGTGTGTGTGTGAGAGTGTGTGTGTGAGAGAGACTGTGAGAGAGACTGTGTGTGAGACTGTGTGTGAGACTGTGTGAGTGTGAGACAGAGAGTGCGAGACTGAGAGCATGTGAGTGTGTGAGAGTGAGAGAGTGAGAGTGTGAGAGTGAGACTGTGAGAGTGAGAGAGAGAGACTATGTGAGAGTGAGAGACTGTGAGAGTGTGAGAGAGAGACTATGAGAGTGAGAGAGAGACTGTGAGAGTAAGAGACTGTGAGACTGTGTGAGAGTGAGAGACTATGTGAGAGTGAGAGACTATGTGAGAGAGAGAGAGACTGTGAGAGTGTGAGAGAGAGACTGTGTGAGTGTGAGACTGTGAGTGTGAGACTGTGTGTGAGAGTGAGAGACTGTGAGACTGTGTGAGAGTGTGAGCCTGTGAGTGTGTGAGACTGTATGAGACTGTGTGAGACTGTGTGAGAGTGAGACTGAGAGAGTGTGAGACTGTGTGTGAGAGTGTGAGACTGTGTATAAGACTGTGAGAGAGTGTGAGAGTGAGAGACTGTGAGAGTCAGACTGTCTGAGACTGTGAGACTGTGTGAGACTGTGAGGACTGTGTGAGACTGTGTGTGAGTGTGAGACTGTGTGTGAGTGTGAGACTGTGTGTGAGAGACTGTGAGAGTGTGAGAGACTGTGTGAGTGTGAGAGACTGTGCGAGACTGTGAGTGCGAGACTGAGTGCGAGACTGTGATTGCGAGACTGTGTGAGACAGTGTGAGAGTGAGAGAGAGAGACTGTGAGACTGAGAGTGTGAGAAGACTGTGAGACTGAGAGTGTGAGAGACTGAGAGTGTGTGAGAGTGTGTGAGAGTGTGTGAGAGTGTGTGAGAGTGTGTGAGAGTGTGTGAGAGTGTGTGAGAGAGTGTGAGAGAGTGTGAGAGAGTGTGAAAGTGTCAGAGAGAGAGAGACTGAGAGTAAGAGACTGTGAGACAGTATGAGACTGTGAGACAGTGTGAGTGTGAGACAGTGTGAGACTGTGTGAGTGTGAGACTGTGTGAGAGTGAGACTGTGTGTGAGAGTGTGAGACTGTGTGAGTGTGAGACTGTGTGTGAGAGTGAGACTGTGTGAGTGTGAGACTGTGTGAGTGTGAGACAGTGTGAGACTGTGTGTGAGAGTGTGAGACTGTGTGTGAGAGTGTGAGACTGTGTGTGAGAGTGTGAGACAGTGTGAGACTGTGTGTGAGACTGTGAGACTGTGTGTGAGACTGTGAGACTGTGTGTGAGACTGTGTGTGAGACTGTGTGTGAGACTGTGAGAGACTGTGAGAGACTGTGAGAGACTGTGAGAGACTGTGTGTGTGAGAGTGAGACTGTGTGAGAGTGAGACTGTGAGAGTGAGAGACTGTGAGACTGAGTGAGAGAGAGAGACTGTGAGACTGTGTGAGTGTGAGACTGTGTGAGTGTGAGACTGTGTGTGAGACTGTGAGACTGTGTGTGACACTGTGTGTGAGACTGAGAGTGAGAGAGTGTGAGACTGTGAGAGTGAGAGACTGTGAGAGTGTGAGAGAGAGTGTGAGACAGAGAGTGTGAGAGAGAGTGTGAGACTGTGAGACTGTGTGTGAGAGTGTGAGACTGTGTGAGACTGTGTGACTGAGAGTGTGAGAGAGACTGTGAGTGAGACTGTGTGTGAGAGAGAGACTGTGAGAGTGTGACTGTGTGAGAGTGTGAGACTGTGTGAGAGTGAGACAGAGAGTGTGAGAGAGAGTGTGAGACTGTGTGTGAGACTGTGAGAGAGTGTGGGAGTGAGAGAGTGAGAGAGTGTGAGACTGTGTGAGACTGTGTGTGAGACTGTGTGAGAGTGAGAGAGTGTGAGACTGTGTGTGAGACTGTGTGTGAGAGTGTGAGACTGTGTGTGAGAGTGTGAGACTGTGTGTGAGTGTGAGACTGTGTGTGAGTGTGAGACTGTGTGTGTGTGAGACTGCGTGTGTGACTGTGTGTGAGTGTGAGACTGTGTGTGTGTGAGACTGCGTGTGTGAGAGAGTGTGAGAGACTGTGAGAGACTGTGAGAGACTGTGTCAGTGTGAGGGACTGTGTGAGGGACTGTGTGAGACAGAGAGACTGTGAGAGACAGAGAGACTGTGAGAGACTGTGAGAGACACTGAGAGTGTGAAACTGTGTGAGACTGTGTGAGAGTGTGTGAGAGTGTAAGAGACTGTGAGAGTCTTAGGGACTGTGTGAGACTGCGAGAGAGACTGTGTGAGACTGCGAGAGAGACTGTGAGAGACTGAGAGTGTGAGACTGAGACTGTGTGAGACTGAGACTGTGTGAGACTGAGACTGTGTGAGAGACTGTGTGAGAGAGTGTGAGAGTGTAAGAGACTGTGAGAGTGTGAGGGACTGTGAGAGTGTGAGGGACTGTGAGAGTGTGAGAGACTGTGTGAGACTGCGAGAGAGACTGTGTGAGATTGTGAGAGTGTGAGACTGTGTGAAAGTGTGAGACTGTGTGACTGTGTGAGACTGTGAGAGTGTGAGGGACTGTGAGAGTGTGAGAGACTGTGAGACTGCGAGAGAGACTGTGTGAGACTGCGAGAGAGACTGTGAAAGACTGTGAGAGTGTGTGTGACACTGTATGTGAGACTGAGAGTGTGTGTGACACTGTGTGTGAGACTGAGAGTGAGAGAGTGTGAGACTGTGAGAGAGTGTGAGACTGTGAGAGAGTGAGAGAGTGTGAGAGAGAGTGTGAGAGAGAGTGTGAGAGAGAGTGTGAGAGAGAGTGTGAGTGTGTGAGACTGTGTGAGACTGTGTGAGACTGTGTGACTGAGAGTGTGAGAGAGACTGTGAGACTGTGTGTGAGACTGTGTGTGAGAGAGAGACTGTGAGAGTGTGACTGTGTGAGACTGTGTGAGAGTGTGAGACTGTGTGAGAGTGAGACTGAGAGAGTGTGAGACTGTGTGTGAGACTGTGAGAGAGTGTGAGAGTGAGAGACTGTGAGAGTGAGAGAGTGTGAGAGTGAGAGACTGTGAGAGTGAGAGAGTGTGAGACTGTGTGTGAGACTGTGACTGTGTGAGACTGTGTGAGACTGTGTGTGAGAGTGTGAGACTGTGTGTGAGTGTGAGACTGTGTGAGTGTGAGACAGTGTGAGACTGTGTGAGACTGTGTGTGAGAGTGTGAGACTGTGTGTGAGAGTGTGAGACTGTGAGACAGTGTGAGACTGTGTGTGATACTGTGAGACTGTGTGTGAGACTGTGAGACTGTGTGTGAGACTGTGTGAGACTGTGTATGAGACTGTGTGTGAGACTGTGTGTGTGAGAGTGAGACTGTGTGAGAGTGTGAGAGTGAGAGACTGTGAGACTGTGTGAGTGTGAGACTGTGTGAGTGTGAGACTGTGTGTGAGACTGTGTGTGAGACTGTGTGTGAGACTGTGGGTGAGACTGAGAGTGAGACTGTGGGTGAGACTGAGAGTGAGAGAGTGTAAGACTGTGAGAGAGTGTGAGACTGTGAGAGTGTGAGAGAGAGTGTGAGACAGAGAGTGTGAGAGAGAGTGTGAGAGTGTGAGACTGTGTGTGAGAGTGTGAGACTGTGTGAGACTGTGTGAGACTGTATGACTGAGAGTGTGAGAGAGACTGTGAGACTGTGTGTGAGACTGTGTGTGAGAGAGAGACTGTGAGAGTGTGACTGTGTGAGAGTGTGAGACTGTGTGAGAGTGTGAGACTGTGTGAGAGTGAGACTGAGAGAGTGTGAGAGAGAGTGTGAGACTGTGTGTGAGACTGTGAGAGAGTGTGAGAGTGAGAGAGTGTGAGAGTGAGAGAGTGTGAGAGTGAGAGAGTGAGAGAGTGTGAGAGTGAGAGAGTGAGAGAGTGTGAGACTGTGTGAGACTGTGTGTGAGTGTGAGACTGCGTGTGTGTGAGACTGCGTGTGTGTGAGACTGCGTGTGTGTGAGACTGCGTGTGTGAGAGAGTGTGAGAGACTGTGAGAGTGTGAGAGACTGTGAGAGACTGTGTGAGACTGAGAGAGACTGTGAGAGACACTGAGAGTGTGAAACTGTGTGAGACTGTGTGAGACTGTGACTGTGTGAGAGACTGTGTGAGACTGTGAGACAGTGTGAGAGAGTGTGAGAGTGTGTGAGAGTGTAAGAGACTGTGAGAGTGTTAGGGACTGTGTGAGACTGCGAGAGAGATGGTGTGAGACTGCGAGAGAGACTGTGAGAGTGTGAGACTGAGACTGTGTGAGACTGAGACTGTGTGAGACTGAGACTGTGTGAGACTGCGAGAGTGTGAGACTGCGAGAGTGTGAGACTGTGTGAGAGACTGTGTGAGACGGTGTGTGAGAGAGTGTGAGAGAGTGTGAGAGTGTAAGAGACTGTGAGAGTGTGAGGGACTGTGAGAGTGTGAGGGACTGTGAGAGTGTGAGAGACTGTGTGAGACTGCGAGAGAGACTGTGTGAGACTGCGAGAGAGACTGTGTGAGATTGTGAGAGTGTGAGACTGTGTGAAAGTGTGAGACTGTGTGACTGTGTGAGACTGTGAGAGTGTGAGTGACTGTGAGACTGCGAGA
>JBBDGT010000192.1:12500-100000 GCA_037306005.1 Rhinophrynus dorsalis | reverse complement strand
GGACATCCTATATAATAATTTGCCTAGTTGTGTGTAACGCCCGACATGCGCAGTAGACACTGCTGCTCGTGCGGCAGTCATACGCAGTAGAGACTGCCCGCGCCGCGGCTGATACAGAGCTGGGCGCTCCGAAGGAGCGTCCAGCTCTGTATCAGCCAAGGCGTGGGTAGTCTCCACTGCGTGTGACTGCCCCGCGACTGGCTGCCAGAGGCTCTGTAACAGCCGAGGCGCGGGCAGTCTCCACTGCGTGTGACTGCCCCACGACCGGCTGCCAGAGGCACTGTGGCCCGTGTAACGGGCTGTTCAACTAGTACTGTATAAACCAATCGGCGAATAAACACACGAGAATTACAATATGTACAGAGATGATGGGTCTCAATCGTCTGTTCTCAATGCCGCATAGTTAGATGATTAGAGAAATAAAGATTGACGGGCGGATCATGAATCCTCTGTGCCACCACCCAGCTATAAGTTAATGTATCTGCATCGTGTTTGAGAAGAATAAGAGCAGAATAAGTAACAGAACATCAGTTGAGTACCACAGTCATACAGACTGGTTATTTTCACCAAACAGGCAATGTATAAAGTGATATAAATAAAGAAATCACAGACGTACATAGTGTATATAGACTGTATGTAAAAGCTTATACTCATAGAAACAAAAAGGTTGTAAATACGTTCAGACCTAGGTCCCATAAACCCAGTCCTATTACAGGGGGGTGTTTAAGTAGCAACACCTGTTGAATAACGGGATCCATGCCCACCTCACCCTGGAGGGGTTTACAGTAGACACAAAGGTATATAGAGACAGATGGAGAAAATATACTCAAATAGATGTTATAATGGCAAGAAGTCCGATTATGGGGGGGTGTTTGGTATGGCAACACCCTCAGTTATAAAGGGATCTATGCCCACCCCACCCTGGAATAGTGCCAAATAACAATTCATCGATGAGTGTGTATATTATTATCAATGCATGACTAACATAGTGAAAAAATCCACAATATAGGGACAAAAGATTCAACTCTCCAAAACCATGGAGGTCCACTATCCCTATAAGAGAGTTAATAGAAACTGGAGTAATTGGTTTTGTCATTTAAACCCCTTGGGGTAAGAGTGTTTAATTTATAAATCCAACGTTCTTCTTTCTGCATTAATTTTTTATTTCTGTCTCCTCCTCTCATTAATTTGGGTTGATGATCAATGAGCATATATTTAAGATCAGCCAATGTGTGGTTTGCTAGTATGAAATGTTTAGCCACAGGTTTGTCACATTGACGTGTCTGGATAGCTTGTCTGATTGAAGTGAGGTGGTTCGCAATTCTGTCCTTAAAAGGTGTGATAGTTTTGCCAATGTAGGTAAGACTGCACAGGCAGATGATGAAGTAAATGACAAAGACGAAACCGTATGGGGATTTTTTTACTTGTACGGGGATGTTTAAAGAAATCACCTGTGAGCAGGTTTCGACATGTAGTACAGCCTGTACATTTGAAACAACCATTTTTTTCTCCAGGTAACCAGGAAGAGTATGCACTTTTATAACAGTGTGTAGGGTGTGTAAGAACTAAAAGATCACGTAAATTCGAGCTACGTCGGTAACTCTGTAAAGGTGGAGTTTTGAAAATCTTAGGTAATGTAGTATCTCCTGCAAGAATATCCCAACGATTGGTGATTGCTTGTTTCACAGATGTACTCATAGGAGTAAATGTAGATGAAAAAACTAGTCTTCACTATTGTTTTTGCCCTTATGTGGTTTGAGTAACTCATTGTGTGAATTTAAAAGCGCGGTCAAAAGCCTGTTGTAGGTGCATCACATTATAACCTCTGTGTAGAAAGCGTTGAAATAGGTCTTTAGCTTGAGTGATAGCTTGTTCTCTGAGTTATTGCGGATGATGCGTAAAAATTGTGAATAAGGTACCCCAGATTTTGTATGTTTAGGATGGAAGCTCTGAAAATGTAGTAGAGTATTCCTATCCGTAGTTTTACGGTAATTGGTGATCCCTAGTCCATTGTAGTGACGGAACACTGTCAAATCAAGGAAATTTACCTCTTGTGGATCAACTTCCCAAGAGAATTTTACTGGACTATTTAGAGAATTCAATTGTTCTGCAAATGTAACAAATGTATCAAAATCGCCTTTCCACAAGAGGAACACATTGTCGATATAACGTGCATAAAAAAGAATGTAAGAGTTGAATAAAGGAGCAAAGTGAATGTTTTCATATTCTGCCATGTACAGATTGGCAAATGTAGGAGCCACATTAGAGCCCATTGAGGTCCCGGAGATCTGTAAATAGTACTTAAGTTCAAATCTAAAGTAATTATAAGTCAAACAGTAAGTCCATAACATCTTCAGGAACTCAATGGGTGGTCTTTTGTGGGTTCTAGGTGATTGTAAAAGTGCCTCCATGAAGCAATCAATACCATTCTGAGTAGGGATAATTGTATATAGAGATTTGACGTCCATAGTTAATAGCAGTATATCCTCATCATCCAAGGACAGAACACTGATCTTATTAATAAAATCAGTGGTGTCCTGGATGTATGAGGGTACTGCTTTCATGCTGGTTGAAGCCAAAAATCTAAGAATTGAGCCAGCGGTTGGAGCAGGGAACCTCTAGCGGATACTATAGGGCGTCCTGGTGGTTTATTTAAGTCCTTGTGTATTTTAGGTAAGGTGTATAAAATGGGGCACACCGGGCATTCTACCTTAAGAAAACCGAAAGTGGATTCATCTATCCACCTGCTAGTCAATGCCATTTGTAAGCAGTTATCAACATTATGTTTCAATTTAATCACAGGATCAGATGGTAAAGACTGGTATGTATTGTGATCACTCAATTGGGAAAGAATTTCGTCCCTATAATCACTGTAATTTAAAATGACCACAGCTCCACCTTTGTCAGCAGGACGAATAACAAGTGATGGGTTAGTTGCCAAGTTAGTAATGGCTTGTTTTTCAAGTCGACTTAAATTATTACATGGTTGTTGAGATGAGAGAGAAACAGAATCACTGGAAATTGACAGAACAAAGGTTTTGATGGAAGAATTGGTTTATATCGGTTCAAATGTACTTTTAGCATGAAACTGTGGAGATGTTGGTATTGCTGAAGGAGCATCCCCAAAAAAATCTCGTAGTTTCATTTGTCTCTGAAAATGATTAATGTCAATTCTGAATTGAAAATCATCATGTTTAGGAGTAGGTACAAAGGAGAGACGTTTGGATAGAACCGACATCTCTGCAGCTGATAAAATATGGCTGCTGAGGTTGAAAACTATGTTCTCTTCGTCGATGGTTTTGTAGTGATTATGTCTTTTTCTTTTGCTCCTTCTAGTGTGCGGTCTTTTGCAGCAGACCGCGTGGTAACTCCTAAAAAAGTGTCAGTTGTGTTTTTTTGTGTGAGGGATGTAGAGGGAGTATCTGACTCAGAAGAATTCCCAGAGGATGTATCTACAGTACGAAGATTTGGTTTTAAAATTTTGCTTTTAGGTGGTCTTGGTAAGTTACGAGTTCTGGATTGGGTGCCAGTAAGCCACCTATATACACGGTTGTCTTTATAGACTGAGTTGACTTTTTGTACTTTGGCTGTTTTAAATCTGTGTTATTCACTTTTATATGTAGCTACATCCTCTGTTAATTTGTCAGGCCATTTGTTATTAGTATCTGAGATAAGAGTGTTCAAGTGGGCTTCCTCAAAACTGGTGATTTCAGAGCGGGTGAGTTTTAATTCTCTAGAGACCTCATCAATAACTAATAACATTAAATCATGTGAACATTTATTGAGTATGCAACACCATTTGTGACAGAATTCTGGGCTTGTTCGACCAATGGTAGGAATATTAGTAATTCTAAACCCTCTAGGAATATGTTGTGCTCTGTAATAATCTGATAGGTACACACCATGTAGAAATAAATCAGTCTCTCTTTGTTTGAGCTTTAGTAAATTATTATAAACTAGTTGAAGAGCCCGTTACACAGGCCACAGTGCCACTGCCAGCCGATCACGGGGCAGTCATGCGCAGAAGAGACTTCCCACGCTACGGCTGATACAGAGCAGGACGCTCCTTCAGAGCGTTCAGCTCTGTATCAGCCACGGTGCGGGCAGTCTCTACTGCACATGACTGCAGCACACACAGCAGTCTCTACTGCGCATGACTGAGGCGTTACACACTTTTTAGTGAATTATTATATAGGATATAGGATGTCTGTGGGTACCTTACCTGGAAGGTGGTCAACAGCGGTTTCTGTAAATAGAATATCAGATGCTTGAGCTGTGGTAAAAGCGAGAGGCTCCTTAGGTTGTTCAAGAATATTTACTGCTGGAGGGTCTTCCATTACTTCTCGCTGGAATAAACTATACTCACGTGGATATTCAAATATAGGTCAAGTAAAAATTCCAAAATGCAAAGCAATAGAATAAAAGGTGTGAGGGTGCCATCCAAAGAAATATGATAGTAGAACTAGGGATGGGATGGAGGCACTCACTCTGAATGGACTGAATGCCCAGGTGCACGATCCTCAAGAAACGAATATTCATGCAAAGGATGGGAGGCAGCACCAGTGGGTCTTATAATAAATGTTGTTTATTAGGCAAACTGATACATAAAGGGTCAACGTTTCGGTCCTATGAAAGGACCTTTATCAAGACAATTGTTTGTTGGAGAGAGCGTGTATTTATAGACCTAACTGAATGTACCTCGCGGCCTGCGGGAAGATGGTGACGTCAGTCTGTACGATCCAGTCTTGGGGCCCGTACGACTGACATCAGCACTAAGCAGCAACATATGTTGTAGTCCATTAACCAATAGATGAAACAAGCATATAACTATTGCACTAATAACTATCCAAGAAGATCTATGTTGGATATAGTGTGCAAGGATCAAATCAAGCTGCACGGGGGTGTTTAAGTAGCAACACCTGTTGAATAACGGGATCTATGCCCACCCCAGACTAATAGCAATGGGACACAGGAGGTAGGGCATTAGAAATGAATGAATCTAAGTAAATATATGTTTAATTAAAGTCTTTTAATAATAAAATGTGTAAAAAACACACACACACACACACACACACACACACACACATATATATATAGGCAAGGTATGTAGTCCATACCTTGCCAATTAACCCTTTGGGTACCAGAGGGGTAGGAAACATGCTAAGCAATGCTTTCCTACCTCTCTGGTACTCAAAGAGTTAAGTGTTGAATATCAGAGATTTGTCCACTACATGGAAGTCCCTGAGGTGGATGTGGATGGAGTTAGTATGTCGCATATATGCAATATATGTGACATACTAAGGGGGTATTGTCGAAGGAGGGCATTGTATAGTGCTTGATGTACTAGTTTTATTTTAACCCTTTGAATGCCACAGGGGTGAGCAGTGCATATCCCTATGGCATTCAAAGCTGTCCATGGTGCTGAAAGCCATCTCTGTGTTCCCCTACTGGCTGGGTAGGGAAGAACAGAGAATGCTTTTCTGACTGAATTTCTACTATGGAGTGCTGTGATTGGCTGTGGTGCTAGGTAACATTTTTATTATGTGTTTTAGGTAAGATTTTCTAAGAGACGCAGGTTTAAGGTTAACGTGTATTTTGTTGGTCATCGCTCGTTAGCCTTTCTGGGTAAGGAAGATTTGAATCTTAAGTTACCCGGTCTTGCTTAACTCGCGAAGGCAGTTTTTTTCTTCACGTTGGTTTTAAACGCCAACATTTGGATCAAGCCCTAAATTCTTAAAGTTCAATTGGTTAAGACATTACACGTATATATCCAAAAAGAATGTTGTCTATATAGCTATTGGGCTCTCTCTTCACAGGGTAAAATACCTAGAATTTGTTTGAAACCCATTATTCTCACGTTAAAGAAGTCACAAAAATGTATTTCCTTAAAATGCTTGTAAAGGTCTTCATTAGGTGTTCCCTGTATACAGTACAGTATATCCATTCAAGTCAGCTAATGAATAAAACAATCAATTACAACTAATCAGTGATGGCTCTGTACTGTGTAACTGAAACACAGAACACCAAAAATAGGAATTTATCGAACTTCCTGCTAAATCCTTTTCTCTTAGTCCATGTGGAACACAGGATCCATGGGGCACAGTTCCCTTCTCTAGAGGGCAGGGTACTTCAAAGAATGCAGAGAATTTGAGGCAGAGACTGCCCTCTTCCCTCTGGCTTTACCCCCCTCCACTCAGTCTCAGCATATAGCATAAGTAGAATAAAGAAACAAAAGATGAAAGAAAGAAATCCCCTGAACAAAGACTAAGGACCCCTATGTCTGCATGTTTTTTCTCAGTCTAAAAGTCATGGGTTCCACATGGATTAAGGGAAAAGTATTTAACTGAAAATTCATAAAATCTCTTTTTTCTCAATGTGGAACACAGGAACCATCCGAATATACAAAAGTATCCACTGACATTAGTAAGAGGGAAAAGGAGAAAGGAAACACTTTCTCTGCCAAGGTATGAACCTCAAACGTCAAGAGACATCAAACTTACACATCAAGCAACTGAACAAGAAAAAGAACAGACAGAGCTCACAAATTAATAAAATAAACAAAAGTCCCTAAACACCACCACCTGAAGGACTCTCTGGCCAAAATAGGCCCTAGCTGAAGCAACGATATTGACACAGTAGTGTTTGGTGAAGGCGTGCAGAGATTGCCCCATTTCACAGCTGCTCAACAGAGAACCAATTCTTTAAGGCCGAAGAGGTGCCCACAGATCTAGTGGAGTGTGTAGTAACTTAGATTGCTGGAACATGAGCTTCAGTCCAAGGTGCTCCCGAACTACCACCAATTCCAGTATGACAAATAGCCCCAGCACTAGAGGGGCATGGTGAAGCCACCAGTAAAAGGTCCTTCTTCACCAGTGGAAACAGAGACATGGTATAAGACGTGTGAGAGTGTTGTCTTCACCAGTTCCTGAGAATGTTCAATTGCAGCTCCCTCATGTGGAATTAAACATAATGAATGGCTTCCAGTGCAGAGACCAGGCTACCTACTACTGTTATATATTCACTTACTGTCGCGTACAGACAGGATATCTCCAGTCATGTGTACAGGCCTGGACCTTGTCCTCTGTTAGAAGCACCCGCCATTGGAGGGTATCCAATCTCATGCCTAAGTAGTACACAACCTGAAAAGGCACCAGCGAGGATTTATTGAGATTCAGTACCCATGATGTTGCTCCAGGATGTGAACATAGAAGAACCTCCGAAGGAGCCTTGAATAAAAGGTAGGCAAAATAAAGAGTCAAGGACATTACATGACATTCCTTGGCCAAAGCAGCCATGACCTTTGTGAAGATCCTAGAAGCAGATCCTAGATTGAAAGGAAGAGCAGTGATTTGGTAGTGAGTACTCTCAAAGGCAAAAATAAGAAAGTGCTGGTGGTCTGGATGAATCAGGACATGAATGGTAAGCCTCCTAGATATCCTGAGAGGCAAGAAATTCCCTAGACATATGGCAGTAATTATAGATTGTGGAGATTCCACTTGAGGAGCAGAGCTAGCACATAATTGAGACAGTTGAAGTCCAGAACAGTACAGCAGTAGCCATCCTTCTTTGGAATAACAAAAAAAATGAATTCAGCAAAATATCTGTTGAAGTATTCTGGACTGGGATAGGAAACAACACATGCTTTTCCAGCAGGGAGGATAGTGTGCCTATGGACAGATGCCCCCAAACTGATTCTCAAGGAAATGTAGACAGGACCTGAGATCTATGTGGTACACTTCTGAAATAATCCATAAAACCCACTGGTCAATCACTGAAGATTCCACACATATCTTGAAGAAGATGGTGGTGGCCTCCTTTGGGCAGAGACAGGTCCAGATCCAGTCAGTCATGAGGAGGTGGTATTGTCAGCCTTAGGTTGTTGTTATACCAAACATGTTTGGGCTTGGGGTGGGGCAGGCCTGCAAGTCTTGAACCCTAGATGCCCCAAACAGGTGGTGGTGGTTGGGTGGGGGAAATAAAAGCATGTTTAGGTGCAATATGAAGCATGGGTAGACAGCATGATATATTGGCCAGCATAACCAATAGTTCATCTTTGGGATCATTCCCACTGATGTCATCTGATATCAGTTCATCCCAGATAGCCACTGAAGCCAGTGAAAATTCCTTAAATAAGGAATCTAAGCATTTAGCAGCTTGACATTTATCAGCAAGGCAAGATAATGAAAGATCAACCATAGGTGGAGAAGCCCACTAAGAAAATGCCTTGGTTGAGAAAGGATAGAGACTGGAAATGCATTTTTAAGGAGTCTCTTATCAGGCATTTTCCAGTCTTTCAGGATAATCTGATCCAGATAGTGATTGATAGGAAAAATAGGTGACTTTTTTTGCACCTTTGGAAAATGTCCAGCAAGGAATACCCTGCATCAGAGGCCTGCAGAGTCTCTAATACTACTCTGATGAGCCACCAAGGGTCATCCTCATAGGCATCCCCAAAGGATCAATGTGTCTTACAGAGGAGATTGTGCTCAAAGAATGGGGAACCCCTTCAATAGATGAAGGGATAGAAGCAACTGAAGAAATAAGGCTTAAACTGGCTATTGTCCTGCAGTGGAGGGCTCCAGCGGAGTAGTAGGGGCCACGGTGCAACGTAGAAATAGAGTGTCAGAATACTCCCATTTGAGCCAAGTTTGGCATGAGGACCAGTGTATTAACCCCTTAAGGGGCAGCGGTCCTGTGACGTTTCCATCCCATAAGGACTGTTTTGATCCTTGCTGATGCGTCGGTACACGTGACCTGTTGCGTGTATCGGCGTGCCGCTTTGGGGCCTGAAAGAGATCGCACCAGTATTGGAGCAGTCAATTTTAGGCCTAATTTTTACTCACAGCGCTCCCAGTGGATTGCTGTAAGTAAAAAATATGTGACGTACTATGACCGTCATCGGTCCTTAAGTATTTAAGGACCATGACGGTCATAGTACATCATGTAGTCCTTAATGGGTTAAAAAGACTGCTGAATCCTTAGGCTTGGATTTACCCATGTGTCCCTTGGGATCTGACATGTACAGAGAAACAGCCCCCAAAGTAGGAAAAAGCAGTCCAAAGTAGTAGAAAGGTATGAGGAAAATTCACATAAATACACAATTGGTACTTATTTGACTGCAAGGGGTAAAATACGTAAGCTGGAGAAGAGACCAGCCTCTGCGTTGCCTATGCATTGAGTGAAGTAAGATGGCTGCCAAAGCACAGCCCTGCCCAATACAGGAAGCCCTGGAAATGGGGGATTTCTTATTTTGATGCCCAGCAAATGGTAGCTCTCCAGCCATGCAAAAACAACAAATTTAAGTGGTCTGAACACTGTCCCCAGACTGATCATAAGACTAAAATTTATTAAAAAATAAAAAAATTATCCCTTTATTGGCTGACTGGCATGCAAGCTTTCAAGATCACTTAGGTCTCTTCTTCAAGCGAATTAAGAATGAAGGCTGAATACACAGAACAATGTACTCATCTTAAACAATGTACTCATTTTAAATGCTTTTTTTTTCTGCAGTGATCATCAGGCTGAAAGTATCATTAGTGCTTCTACAGCTAGTTGTTATGCATGCTGTATAACCCTTGAACTGAAATGGCAGAATGAGGTATCCCATATGAATTATTACCTGCTTCATTCTAGTGTAACCTTACAGCTCTAGGGAGCCTGTTACATCATCATTAATTGTAGTAAACATAACAGCAGTAAATGTACTCACAGCTCAGGGAAAGTTACAAACCGACTGTTGAAAAACAAAATAATTATAATATTAGTTGTTGGCATACACAGTGCTGCATAGTAAATTTTGTATTAAACAGCAAGGTCCTTGGGCTACATTCATTAAAGTCTATGAGCCAGGAGCATTGATTTTCAATGGCAGACTTAATAGTTTAGTCAGAACGTGTACTGCAAAACATGGCATTCAAATATTTATGACCCTTTAGATTTAAAACATTAAAGAGGCACTTTAACCTTATTTAAAGTCGCCCTGCAATTGTTAGACAGATGGAGACTAGCTTAACCCCTTAATGACCCATGATGTGCCAGGACCGTCACGGGTAGAATAGCATTAAGGACCCATGACGGTCCTGACACGTCATGGGTTAAAATCTCCCATTGCCGTCACACGGAGCGATGGGAGGGCACGGGCAGGTTGTTGCCAAGTACTCCGATACCAGGGCACTTAGTTTCAGCCACCAGCAACATTGTGACAACATGTGATTTGCCTGATTAGCGAATCACATGTTGCAAAAGCCGAATGACAGGAACAGTATTTATAAATACTGTCCCTGTCACATCTGCAAAAAAACAAAATATTACCACAATTTTGGAACATATTTCTGGAAAAATAGCTGCATAAAAAAAACTCAAAAATTCTACTGAATTTTTTCCTTATGTTGTCTACTTTTCAGAAACATATACTTTTGCAGGATATTTTGGGGATGTGGCACCGTCAACTAAGCTATGATACTCACATGCAATTTGTTCAAAAATTACAGGTTGGAAATAATGGTGTCCATCTTGTAATATTTACCTTGTACTTTCATATACAGGAGAAGCAATATATTTAGGGGTATAAAAAAAAAACTAAGAATATACAAATCCTGACAGGAAAATGTAAGCAATTTTTTTTTTTTTAATTTTTCCCTTTTTTTTCTATTTTAATCAAATTAAACAGGTATTCATATAATTGTGGTATCAAAAGAAAGCCCTACTTGTGCTTAAAAAAACAGTATATAATTTGTGTGGGTGTATTAAAGGGAATTAAAGAGAAAATATGGTTGGACAAAGACAGTCAAAAAAGTCAAAATTGCCACCTCAGATTTCCTGGTCCTTAAGTGGTTAATACTAGTTCTCTTACCTCTCAGAACGAGCCAATTCTAAAGAAATCCTTAATCTTTGGAGACGGAAGCCAGGCATCAGCGCAGACATCTTGTCTGCTCGCCTGCAGGCACACAGACTGCACTAATCTGGCTGTCAGTCTCTGAAGATTAAGGATTACTTTAGAATCTGCTAGTTCTGAGAGGTAAGAGAACTATTATTAAGCTAGTCGCTATCTGCCTAATTATTGCAGCGAGACTGTAAATAAGGTGAAAGCTTTACAATAAAAGCACAAGAGGTACTGCTCACTAGAGCATGCAATCATTAGGAATTGAAAAAGTATTATACAAAAAGGATTTTAGTCTCCTGTTAAATCCTTTTCTCTTAGTCTATATATCTCACAGGTACCATGGTGATGTGACAGCTCCTACCAGTGAGCTGGAACAATTCTAGAAGAAGTGCAGGGGTGTAGCCTCCCCCTCCTCCATATCAGGCTACCCTACTAGCCCCTGCCCAGATAGACTTGTGAAAAGTCTACTAAGTAGGACAGCAAGCAGGAAGATACAAAAACTCCTGTGAGCAATGAACCCAAGAGGACTCCCACATCCAGCCAAAGGAGACCCAGCATGGTCCCTTTCACTGGGTGGGAGACTTGTGAGTTATATGGACTAAAAGAAAAGGACTTAACAGGTAAGACTAAAATCCTCTTTTCTCTTTCGTCCAATATTACTCACATGTACCATGGAGATATACCAACATTGGGCTGGCTCCCAGGGTGGGAAGAAAAGGAAAGGACCAATCTCCGGTCCCATGATACCACACAAGATACACAAGAACAAGAGCCAACAGGTTTCAAGCAGTTAAAGAGCAATAAGGAACAGGAAAAATAAAGTCCTAGACAGGCACAACTGCCTCAAGGACTTTCCTGCCAAAGTTGGCTTCATCCAAAGCCATAACATCAACACGGTAGTATTTGGCAAAGGTGTACACAGAAGACCAAGCGGCCGCCTTGCACAGCTGTTCAGCAGAAACCAGATTCTTGTAGGCCCAGGACGCCCCAACCGACCTTGTAGAGTGTGCTGTAATGAGGAAGGGAACAGGTTTCCTTCTGACCTCAAAAGCCTTGAAGATGGTAGACTTAATCCAGGATACGATTATCATATTGGAAGCAGCCATACCAGCTCTGGGACCCTCAGGGATGACAAATAAGGCATCAGTCTTACAGACAGACTCAAATCAATTCACACAGAATTTTAGGCAGCGTGCCACCAAGTGGAGATCCCTCTCCTTGTCAGATTTAGGGTCAGGACAAGAAAGGAAGGCACAACAATCTTCTGATTGATGTGGAACTCAGAGCCCACTTTAGGAAGGAATTCCTGAGATGTACTGAGAACAGCCTTATCCTTGTGAAACACCAGGAAAGCCTACAATTCAGCAACTCTGAGGACCGAGACCACAGCCAAAAGAAAGACCATCTTCCACGTCAAAAGACAAAGAGGAATGGTAGCCAAAGACTCAAAGGGAGGCTGCTGCAAGACACGCAAAACCAATGTGGAGTGGGAGCCTTAAAGGCAGGGAAAGCAGAAGCGATGCCCTGAAAGAAGACTTTTACATCAGGCAAGATGGCAATGCATCTCTGGTAGAAGACTGTAACTGTTTTTCAGACACTCAGACAGTGGATTAGAATAAAACACAGTTTTATTAGAAAAAAAAAATAAGAACAAGATCGCCCTCTACAGGCAGTACAGTAAATAGCAGAATATAGGCTACATATGCCTTCTCAGGACCAGGATACAGAAACAGGGACAATACATATACTGTCACAGGACAGGCATAAAACAGCGACGAATAGTTAAATACAAAGAATCATCAGTCTCAAATGTGGTGTTAGGCACGCCCACGGTGATAACAGGCAGCTATAGGTGCTAGATCACACAACACCTTAAGTCCATCTATGTAGAGAGCTGCTAGATAGAGCCGAGTCAGAGGCAGAAGCTGCAGGGTAGTTGGTAGATAGCCCCCACGGGCGTATAACGGAGACCAACAGTATAGTGATAGCTCGAGCCAATAGCCCCCACGGTCGTATAACGGAGGCCGACAGTATCGAGATCGCTTGAGCCAATAGCCCCCACGGGTGTATAACGGAGGATGCTGTACTGCGAGAGCATGAGCCAAATAGGTTGAGGAGTAAGCACTACAAGTGATCAGAGGCTCAGAGAGTAGCGGAATAGCACAGCAAGTGCCAAGGAGACTCATACGTAGTACAGTGCACCAGAGAAATGAAAGGCTCAGCTCAGGAGACACGGGTCAGCAGGAGTTAATGCAGCAATCTCGATCGGCTCTGACACACATGCTGCAGCGATCAGAATGTAGCAGGGGCGACAACAGGAGCTGCAAACAGGAACAGTAGCAGGCCGGTAAAGGTCACGGAGCAGGAAGTCAGCCAGGCCGGGTCAGATCACGGAGGAGATTCGCAGACAAGCCAGATCAGCAACGAGCAGGAATGTCAGCCAGGTCGGGTCGGATCACGGAACAGGAACACAGAAGCGTAGTCAATACAGGCCAATTCGGTACACAGGAGATAAGGAACGCAGGAACACAGCAACAGCAACACTGGCTCTGGAACACCACGAAAGGGCACCTGACAGGTGCCAATGGACAGAATAAAAAGGTCACCAGGGGCGGGTGATCAAACTCCTGTGAGGAGAGAGCCCTGTCCACATACCATGAATGGAAAATGAACCAAACCCTGTGGTAGGCTTTGGAAGAGACCGGTTTCCTAGCCTGGATCATGGTGGAGACCACATCAGTAGAATAGCCCTTCCTCCATAGGATGCAGGTTTTAACAGCCATGCCATCAAAGCCAGACACTACATGTCCTCCCTCCAGAGGTAACCCTGATGCAGGAGAACTGGTCTGAGCAGCAGAGGAAATAGACCTTGAACAGACAAAGCCACTAGTTCTGGGAACCAGGGCTTCCTGGTCCAGTAAGGAGCAATCATGATGATAGCCAGGCCATCCATCCAAATCTTCCTCAGCAATCTGAGGATGAGAGGGAAGGGAGGAAAAATGTAGGCCATTGAACCCGCCATGGAATCGACAGAGCATCCACTGCAAACGCTAGAGGGTCCCTCCAATGTGAGCAGAATCTCTGAACCATCCTATTGTCCCTGGAAGCCATCAGGTCTAACCAAGGGAGACCCCATTTTTGCACTAGAAGGTTGAAAATGTCCAGATGGAGTTCCCACTCTCCAGGGACCAACTTCTGGTGACAGATCGTCTGCAAGAACATTTTCTACCCCTGGGATATGCACGGCGGAAATGGCCAGAACATGTTCTTCCCCCCAGGCCAAAATAGCCTTGACTTCGGACCAAGCAGAAGCGCTTCTTGTGCCTCCTTTCTTGATGTATGCCACAGCCATGGGGTTGTCTGACTGGATGCTGACTGGATAACCCCTCAGTGGAGAGGACTAGTATACCAGAGTGTGAAGAATCTCCCTGACATTGATGGGCAGGAGGGTCTCCTCCACGGTCCATTTTCCCTGAACCCATAGGCATCTGTCATCATCAGAGTCCAGTCCTGAATGACAAAGGGTTTCACCTTTTCCAGGTTGGACTCCTTCAACCACCAAAGCAGGTCCTGCCTCACCACCTGAGGGAGGGAGACAAGGCGGTCTAATTGATCCGTATTCCCCTGCCAAACTCGGATGGCGAATCTCTGAAGCTCCCTGGTGTGAGCCATGGAATACAGAACCGCCTCTATGGTGGACAGAATGTGGGCAGTCAGAGGTGAGATCTTGAGCACCGGAGAGGAGGTCCACTCCAGGGCCCGGGAGACCCGACGCATAATCTGTTGGACAGACTCTTCGGTCAGAAAAACCATCCCTTCGCAGGTATCAAACCTGAGACCAAGGAATATCAGCACCTGAGGGGGAACTGGAGCAGATTTGTCCATATTCATAATCCACCCATGACGGAGGAGAATCTGAGCACAGTCCTGAACCTGCTAGTTCCCAACAGAAGGTCGTCCATGTAGGGAGTCACCTGAATCCCCCGGGTGTGCAGGTAGGCAATCAACGCCCCGAAGATCCTGATGAACACCTGAAATGCAGTATTGAGACCTAAAGACAGAGCAGTGAACTGTAAGTGCCCAAATGCACAAGAGAACCTGAGGTACCTCTGAATATCCGAATGAAATGGGACATGCAGGCATCCTGCAGATCCAGAGAGGCCATAAATTATCCCGGACACAATGACAGCACAAAGACTCCATCTTGTAGTGAGTATGGATCACAAAGGAGTTGAGATCATAGAGATACAAGGTAGGGTGACTGCCGCCATCCTTCTTGGAAACCACAAAGAGGTTTGAATAAAAACCTAAACCTCTCTCTTGAAGAGGCACTGGACGCTAGGACTTCCTTGTCCAAGAGAGCCTGCACGACCCAGTTGAAAAGACACAGCTTTTCCTGGCCTAGAGTAGACCCAGAATGGAAGAATCTGAAGGGAGGCAGGGATATGAAGGGAATCTTGTAGCCTCCAGAAACCTCCTGCAATACCCACTGGTCCGCTACAGTGCAGACAGGCAGATGGAGCTTAATGCATGGCTTAAGCATTAGTGTACAGTTTTGGGCTTTTAGAGCACTGGGCTGTGTTTGTGCTTAGGTACAGTCTATATGGAAGTGATGGATTGTACCTAAATGGTAGGGGAGCCAGCATGCTAGGGGATAGAATACCAAGAAGGTTGGAGGACCTTTTAAATTTGGAAAGGGGGTGGACAGTATAGATTGTAAAAATGGGATAGAAAATGTAGATAGGAACTTTGTCCAAATTAAGGATGGAGAAGAGATGAGGATAGCAATAAGGAGAAATTCCTATAAAATGTGGCTATAGAATAAAAGGTAAGAAGTGGGCAAAATTAATTTTATGTTGGTGAATGCAAGACCTATGGTAGATAAAATGGGAGTACTAGAATTGCTGGAGGTTAATGAGCATTTGGACATAATTGGTATAACTGAAACATTATGGGGTGATACACGATTGGGCTGCAAATGTAGAGAGATATTCCTTTTTTAGGAGACACAGGATTAATAGAAAAGGGGGAGGTGTGTGCTTGTATTTGAAACCAGATCTAAAGCCAATTTTATGGAATAACATTGTGAGGAAACGGGTCATAATGTGAAGTCCTTGTGGGTAGAAACCAAGGATGTGGTATACAAGGTAAAAAAGGTGCTGGTAGGTATATGCTACAAACCACCAGATGTTGATGAGAATGTTGAGGCACAATTGTTATTGCAAATGAGGAAAGCTGCGCATCTGGGCATACTACAATTATGGGAGATTTTAACTATTCCAGTATCAACTAGACCTGTCAGAATACTAAGGGGAAGCAGGTTTATGAGCATGCTTATTGATAACTACATGTCACAAATGGTGGAAGTGCTGAAAGAAATATCACTAGGTCTAATACAAATAACAGACTTTGTATCCAATATTAAGGTAGTTGAACATTTTTAAAAAGAAGAAAAGAAAAAAGAAAATATCATGGGTCCATTTTAAATAGATTATGTAAGACCTATTAGTTATGAAACATAGAGTCTATCGTAAAAGAATTGTTCCTAGAATGGGATATACACGTGAATTATAAGTCTTACGAGCCTGTATTATGTGGCCGGACCAAATATTAATACTCCGATCCGGTCATCTTAACAGGCTCTAAGTTTGAGGAGTAATCAGATATATATCGGATACCATATATCTGTGTCCGCTGCTGCATTTAGGGAGATGCTGCAGATATGTTGTTTTACACATCTGCCATCAATGAATTGTGATTCTACTTATGCGTCTGCAGCTAATTATTGATATCAGGATCAATACTGCCTCTTATCATAAAAGTAACACGGCTAAGCTTTATAGCTAATAGTGTGAAGTATGGTTAATGGATAAAAGACCATTAATTGTATAAAAAAAAATAATCAGGATTTACTTAGGTTTAATCCATAACCAGTCAATCCTTAAGTTGTTGATCCACCATTATGATGTGCACAAACTCCTTGATGGTTTATAAGAAATATTGGTTAAATACCATAAATATCAAAACACTCAGATTAATTTGCTGTTGAGATTTTATTAATTAAATTACACAGTAATATATTACACACTTTAAGGTCTGCTTGTATATTCGTGCAAAAGCTGCTTGAATTATAGTAAGAAACTCACTTAGATTACTGGCGTGGAGGATGTTAAAAAATCGTTATCCTTTATGATTTAGGACAAACTATTTAACACCTTAATCGACTGACTTGCCTATTTTGTATATATCAATTTGGAGTTGTGCGTGTGGTGTTTAAAATGATTGTTATAATAAACTGCAGTATTGTCCTATTAACAGGCAAACAGTCTAGAGATTGACTTAATAAAGTAGTTGCAGTTTTTTTCTTTTCTTATTTTTAACCCATAACAACCTATTGCTGTGATTTAGATATGAAGGAAGCTAAATCAAAAGTTGAACTATTGTCAGTAACCTCTTCATCTCAGGTGTAATGTCGAGATTTATACAATTTGTTTGTTTGTTTTGTAATTGGATGCTATTCAAAGTGCACCAATCCTAGGCCATAAAATTAGCTGAGTAGATAGGAATCACCAGAGCAGGATATATAGAGTGCCATAAAAAAGGTATTGGGCCCTCTGCTGTGATGGAGTTCATCCAGGGGACAGTCACATGTTACGAAATAGGGAGAACATGTATATATAGTGTAAAATTGTTCAATAAAACTATATATTTAAAATGCCCAGGTTCTAGCCTTTTGGTGGGTACCAAACATGCCAGGGGGAGGTGTTCCTGCTATGAGTTACAAGAATAGCCAGTTTTGCAACCAGTTACACCCAGCATGTTTGGTGTCCAGATATTCACACAGATATGAGGAATATGATTATTATAACAGTATAGAGGTGTGCTGTGGGTTGCATGTTTTGGAAAGCCTTATGGTTTTTCAGGTAAAACTCTGCAGTAACATCCCTGATAGGTCTGACTGAGTGGGCCATAAACTGTCAGACCAAACCCCTGACCCTCCCAGGTGATACCCAGGGGGTCTGGCCACTTAGAAGGAACTGTGGAAAGTATTTAATATGGGTCTTTGTAACAACTGAAGGGGGAAATACCATCTGAAGTTCCCGCAAGGAAATTGTATTTAAAGGGGAACTACCACCCCACAAAAACTGTATGTTAATTAAGTCTTCATCTGGCGACTAGCTGCTTAGTAGCGCTAGTTGCCAGAAATATTACCTGGTTTCAAAGATTTTCTACTTATTCAGAGGCTGACCAGTAGCAGGAAGCACGGACATCTTGCCATAGTGACGTCCGTGCGCCTGCACTGTCAGTCCCTTTTGGAGCCGGCCGGCTCTATGGCAAGATGTCCGTGATTCCTGCTACTGTCAGACTCTGAATAAATAGAAAATCTTTGAAACCAGGTAATATTTCTAGCGACTAGCACTATTAAGCAGCTGGTCGCCAGATGAAGACTTAATTAACATACAGTTTTTGCGGGGTGGTAGTTCCACTTTAAGGATTTCTTGTGTTTCTCTTTATTTTATGGACTGTTTTGCTTATGTGTAATCTTTATTTGTGTATGTCCTTTATTTCTGTATTTTTGTAACCAGCACTGTGAAGCCTTTTTTCAGATTAAATGTTCAGTTAATCACTTCTTGTCTCTGTTCTCTAAGAACTCACTACTCTGAAGGAAGCTCAGGTAGCACATGTTACTAAAGGGTTAATTATATATATGACTGATTATTAAGGTGATTTTATACTGTATTCTGTTGTGTTTGGGGTAACCTAAGACACCCAGATTTAAAGTCTTGGTGGTGGCAGCAAATTGTAGTACTGGGGTGATAGTACAGGAGGGATTTCAGGGGTTAATTTGGTGGTTGCTAGGAATAGTAACAGGTAACCAGGGGTCTGGTATCCTTTCACTCCCACACTCCCCCCACTGTCTCAGCAGGGCCTATAGCCTTCGCTTGTGACAATATACCTATTAGAAACAAATACAAAAGAAGTAGATTATAGTAAATGTGTTTAAATGCAAATATAAAGAAAGAAATGGCAAGAAAAAAATGGCATTCAAACTACTTAAGTCTGAATAGAGCCTAGGCTGGATAAATAAAAAGGAGCCTGTGGGAAGAAAAGAAGGCGTCTGGGAGGTAGATATATAAGAAATGGCAAACAGCCCATTGAAGATATGTGAAAAGAACCAGTAAGAGACAGATGAGAGTGTGTAGTACTAGCTGAAAGACCATGGGAGCTGCTGAGGGAGCAAATGAGACCCTGGGAAAGCTGATCAGAGGCTAGGGAAGCTGAGAGGCTAAGGGGCCAATGAGAGTCTGGGAAAGCTAATCAGAGTTTGAGAAAGCTGATGAGAGCCTGGAGGAGCTGGTGGCAGTGTGTATAAATTGGTGGAAGACAGAATGTAATTTGAAGCAGAAAAAAAGGGGTGGAGAAATGAGAAGTCAAGTGGTGGCAGAAGCAAGGTGAAGAGGAAGGGATCATGGAAAGCATGAAGTGAGGAAAGTGGGGGTAATGGCAGGCATGAGAGAAATGAGGGAGGGATAGTGATCACTTCTACAGATTATCAAGACCCCATAGCATCTCAGAGCGTCTGATGAAAACTGATCAGATGTCTCTGCTCCTCTAGAAGTGTAAAGAGATTTTAGCAGAATTCCTCAGAGTCAGGAATGCATAGGAGATTTTTAAAAGCTCTACAACTGCTCACAGTGAACATTTATGAATAGAAGGATTCCTTTTTTCTTCTATTAACCATGTTTGTGGCGGTCCACACAGTAAATTAGGTTGAAAAAAACAAAAATCCATCAAGTTAAACCCTTGCCTCATAATCCAGAGACATTAGAATGATATAGCCGGAGGCGTAACTAGAAGTCTCCGGGCCCTGGTGCAAAAAGCGCCACAGGCCCCCCACCACATTGGCCCTCCTTGACCACACTGACCCCCTCCACAATGCCCCTCAATCACCACAATGCCCCCATCTCCTGCCTCCTACCTGGAGCTCCCACGCAGTCCTCTTAGTAATGCAGAGCGCTGGGAGATGATGTACTCTCCCAGTGCTCTGCATTACTAGAGCGCTGAAGAGAGATTGCGGGCGCCAGGGCAGAGGGGTCGCAGGTGCAATCCCTGCAACCCCTATAGTTACGCCACTGTATATAGCTTTCTTGTTGCCAAATAATTTAGTTTCCTGTTTTTGACTACTAATACACAGTATTTGTTCCCTTTTGAAACAAATGTATCTAATCTTCTCTTACTACCTTACATTGCATTAAAAGGATTGTAATTCTTTGTGTATTGTAAGCATAAACTGGTAGGTTATGCAAAAATATCAAGTGTGGTTAACTTTGGAGTCCATAAAAAAGCATTGTAGAATAAATATTTCATGTGTTTCTCACCTTCGTGTTGAAAAAATACAGCCATCTTTTTTTCCCCCAAGGTAATGCTCGCTCTTGCCACTGTGTCCTAATGGTGTGCACTCCTGATACATTTTAGCATGGGAGGGGGTGCCTATGTCACTCTCGAGGAGCGGGAAAATCCCGTAAGAGAAGAGAGCTTATACCTCTCATAACTCACCAAGAGGTATCAATGTGCATAATATATTATATAATTCTATATGCACTGTTATGTCCAGGGAATATGGGATTTTCAGTCACTTCCTGTGGAAAGGTATTACATGAATGACTACAAATTATAGTTACTGGTTAAGAGATTTCTTCTACAATTATTATTATTTTTTTTCTCATATACTTGTGACTGAATCATGTTCCGCCTCTGTTTGGCTAGAGCTGTGGACGAGATTTGCAGAAAGACATCCTCTCCAGGGGGCTCAGTTCCAGTACATAAACCACTGCTTTTTGTCTCTTTCTCTGCTATCTGTCTGGTCAAGCGACCAGATTTCAGAACTATGAGCTCCATGTATGACATTATGAAAAGGGGAAACTTTAAAGCAGTGTTTCTCAACTCCTGTCCTCAGAACCCACTAACAGGCCAGGACTTAGGGATTTCTCTGCTAGAGCATAGGTGTAGTGATCAGAGGCTCATTCACATTGATTAACTCACCTGTGCTCTAACAAGGAAATCATCAAATCCTGGCATGTTAGTGGGTCCGGAGGACATAAGTTGAGAAACACTGCTTTAAAGTATTTTTCATGACAAACCAGACATTCAGAAACGATAAAGGACGCATTGCACATAGATTTTAATACAAACGTTATTAAATTTAGTAAAAATTAAGTATTATCCCTTTAAGCTGTTGAAGATCAAAGGAAGCTTCTGAAAAAGCATTGGCCACTAAATTCAAAGTGATCTTTATGCTTAACCATCTAAGTGAAAGTAAACATGGAGTACTTGTCTATCACGGTGCCAGTGATTGCTGCAGTTCTCTGTCTATCACCTGCAGGGGGCTCCCATTGGCTGTCTGCAGTCAGCCCGCTTCTGGTTGCCTTTTTAAACTCAGTCTGGGCACCCTTTAGTTGCCCTTTCGTGGTGTCTCTGACAGCATTCACCTTGCCTGTCTGCTGAAGCTATTGGGCCTGTTCCTGAGTTCCTGAGTTTACCTGTTCCTGTGTTCCTGCCCGCTTGTCAGTTACAGTCCGGTTCCGGTTGCTGTCATTCCGGTTGCCAGCCGACTTGCGGTGCTTGTCCCAGTTGAGCCTCGGCCTGCTCCTGCTGTTTCCTGTGTTCAGTTCCTGTGGCGATATTTCTCTCCTGTCGCTCCGGCGACACTCTGTCTGTTGGTCCCAGTGTGCGGACGCTGGTTTACTCCATTAGCCTTGCGGCTCACAATACTGTCTGTTGGTCCCAGCGTGCGGACGCTGGTTTACTGCATTAGTCTTGCGGCTCACAATACTGTCTGTTGGTCCCAGCGTGCGGATGCTGGTTTACTCCATTAGCCTTGTGGCTCACAATACCGTCTGTTGGTCCCAGCGTGCGGACGCTGGTTTACTCCATTAGCCTTGCAGCTCACAACACCGTCTGTTGGTCCCAGCGTGCGGACGCTGGTTTACTCCATTAGCCTTGCGGCTCACAACACCGTCTGTTGGTCCCAGCGTGCGGACGCTGGTTTACTCCATTAGCCTTGCGGCTCACAATACTGTCTGTTGGTCCCAGCGTGCGGACGCTGGTTTACTACATTAGCCTTGCGGCTCACAATACTGTCAGTTGATCCCAGCGTGCGGACGCTGGTTTGCTCCATTGGCCTTGTGGCTCATTCTACTGCCTGTTGGTTCCAGCGTGTGGACGCTGGTTTACTCCATTTGCCTTGCAGCTCAAGGAACAGTTGTTGGTCCCAGCGTGCGGACGCTGGTTTACTCCCTGACTTGCAGTCAGGCTTCTGGTGCTGTCCAGTCCTAGCAGCACTTGTTCCAGACGTGTATCAACACTAGCCTCTCCTTGGGTGAGACAGCTTGACCGTATACTCTATTTACCATCCTGCTGTCATTGTCATCTGACAGTCACTGGTCTTAGTGGTGTCTCCCTTCTTGGGTTGCCCTGCCCGGTATTGGTAAGGCCGGTAGAACCTTTCACGTTGCCACCTTTAGGTTGCCTTACCCGGTATTGGCAGGGCCGGTAGAGCCTATCCCTGGGTATCCATTCTGAGCTGCCCTGCCCGGTATTGGTAAAGCCGGTAGAACCTGTTACGTTGCCACTCCACGGTTGCCTTACCCGGTATTGTCAGGGCCGGTAGAGCCTATTCCTTGTGTACTCCTCAGGCTGCCCTGCCCGGTATTGGTAAGGCCGGTAGAACCAGTACGTTACCATCTTACGGTTGCCTTACCCGGTATTGGCAGGGCCGGTAGAGCCTACTTATCACTATTCCTTCAGTATCACTTGGGTTGCCTTGCCGGTATTATTTGCAAGGCCGGTAGAACCTATCTCAGTTGTCAATTGCTTATATATATGTGATGTTTGTATGTGTATAAAACCCTATGGGATTGCCTTAACTTTTCAATAAAGTTATGTTTTTACCTAAACCTTACGTCTGAGAGTCTTAACAAACCGTGACAGTACGAAAGGGCCATGACCTCAGACAATAAGAGTGACGGTAATACGCAGAATATCCATTGGAGGATGGATATGCATGAGCAACGTTTGGATCAATTGGCGGTTGCAATCCAGACTATCCTTGAACGCACTGTACTTGCTGACAAGTCTGGTTCTAGCCCGGTGGTCTCGCCAAGTCAGACACCGGAGATTGATACAAGGCCCTCAGGGGCCGCAGTCAAAGGGTTAACGGCTTCTGCACCCTTGCTGCTAAGGTATGACGGTGACCCTCATCTCTGCAGAGGGTTCATCAACCAACTCGAAATATTTATGGAATTGACGGCACACGCGTTTCCCAATGACCGTAGTAAGGTTGGGTTCATGATATCCCTGCTGACTGGTAGAGCATTGGCTTGGGCTAACCCATTGTGGGAAAATGCTAAACCTTGTACTAAGAATTTCAGTGAATTTGTGCAATCCTTTTGGAGAGTGTTTGAGCCTCCTGGTAGAACCACCTCTGCTGCTAAACGTCTTATGGAGATACAACAGGGCAGGAGCACGGTGGGCGACTATGCCATTGAATTCCGCACCTTGGCAGCAGAAGTGGGGTGGAATAACGAGGTGTTGTTGGCAGCCTTTGCCCAAGGCCTGAGTGACCAAATTAAAGATGAAATTGCAGCAAAAGATTTGCCTACTGACCTAGATGACTACATTGAGTATGTCATTCTAATTGACTCCAGAATACGTGAGAGACTAACCGCCAAAGATCGTAAAGTACGGTTAAAAAATAATGTGTCTAGTAGCATATTTTGCCCACCCATCCCTCCCTTGGCATCTAAACCTAGCGAACCAGTACGGGAACCAGGTGAACCTATGCAAGTAGGTTTTACTAGGCTAACCAAGGAGGAGAGACTGTATAGCAGGAAGCAAGGGCTGTATTTGTACTGCGGTAAAAATGGGCATTTGCTAAGATCCTGCCCGGTACGTCTGGAAAACGAACACACCTAGGGTACTTTGGGGGACAGGCCCTAGGTGGTGTCCAATCGTCCCCAGTGATTGGCACACTCAAACCCACCATACAGGTGGTACTATCTTGGGCGCAACGTTCAGTGGAAGTTCTGGCCCTGGTTGATTCTGGTGCAGCTAGGTATTTTATGGATAATACCTTTGCTGAATTCCATGGGGTTCCACGTATTGAAAGAGAAACCCCTCTGGCTATTGAAGCAATTGATGGTAGACCCCTGGAACCCACTCAAGTTACATTTGAAACCATGCCATTATCCATGACTACTGGGGCTCTCCATAAAGAAGAGCAGCAGTTTCAACTAATTAACTCTCCTCACCATGCCGTAATATTGGGTTTTCCTTGGTTACAGTTGCATAATCCACAATTTGATTGGCAGAAATGCGAGATCTCCGCTTGGTGTCAGTTCTGTATGGATAAGTGCGTCACCCATCCAGTTAAGGTCTTGTGCACCTCCCCTTCACTACCTGATGTATACCAGCAGTTTAGCAATGTTTTCAGTAAGGGAGAGGCTGGCACCTTACCCCAACACAGACCATATGATTGTTGCATCGACCTAATGCCTGGAGTGGTGCCCCCCAGGGGACGCACGTACCCATTGTCTTCTGAGGAGAACCAAGCTATGGAAGAATACATTTCTGATGCCCTTAATAGAGGGATCATAAGGAAATCTACCTCTCTGGCTGGGGCCGGGTTCTTTTTCGTTAAGAAAAAAAATGGTGAACTGAGACCATGCATCGACTACCGTGGGTTAAATAAACTGATGGCTAAGAATGCTTATCCGATACCACTCATCACTGAGCTTTTTGACAGACTCAAGGGCTCCTCAATTTTCACCAAATTGGACCTACGGGCAGCATACAATTTGATACGTATCAGAGCCGGTGATGAGTGGAAAACTGCCTTTAACACGAGATCTGGGCATTATGAATATCTAGTCTTGCCATTTGGTCTGTGCAATGCACCCGCAGTATTTCAAGAACTGATTAATGACGTTCTTAGAGATATGTTACAGTCATGTGTCATAGTCTACCTTGACGATATACTTATTCACTCCAAAGACTTGTCACAACACATCAAGGATGTGTCTGAAGTATTGTTGCGCTTATGAAAAAATAAATTATTCTGTAAATTGGAGAAATGTGAGTTCCACAAAACCAGTGTACCGTTCCTGGGGTTTATAATTGGCAAAGACGGCATTGCCAAGGACAAGGAGAAGTTGACAGCAGTCTTGCAGTGGCCTAGGCCTAAGAGTCTGAAAGCTATCCAGCGATTTCTGGGTTTCGCCAATTATTATAGGAAGTTTATTAAGAACTTCTCGTCCATTGTTAAACCCCTGTCGGACCTCACGCATAAGGGAGCTAATCCATCTCTCTGGCCAGCGGCCGCGGAGGAGGCCTTTGAAAAACTGAAAGTGGCTTTTGCTAATGCTCCTGTATTATCCCACCCCAACCCATTACTCCCATTCACCTTGGAGGTTGACGCCTCAGATATTGGGGTTGGGGCAGTACTTTCCCAACGGCAGGTCAAAGGTGGAATGCTCAGACCCTGTGGGTTCTTTTCTAAAAAGCTCACCGGAGCTCAAAGCCATTATGAGATTGGTGACAAAGAATTATTGGCCATTATCCTCGCTCTTAAGGAATGGCGCCACTTGCTCGAAGGCACAAAAAATCCTGTTTTAATCCTGACGGATCATAAAAATCTAACTTATCTCTCTGAGGCCAAGAGATTGTCCTCTCGCCAGGCCAGATGGGCATTATTCCTGTCCCGATTCAATTTCATTGTATCATATTTGCCGGGATCTAAGAATGTTAGGGCTGATGCTCTGTCAAGACAATTTGAGGCAGAAATTGACAGAGAATAGGCACCAGCACCTATCATTCAACCTGATCGAATATTGGCCACCATACGCACTAGTATCACTTAAACATAGTAGATAAGGCTGAAAAAAGACATGCGTCCATCAAGTCCAGCCCATGCCAATAACACTCCTGTTGATCCAGAGGAAGGCAACAAAAAAGCCCTCTGGAGCAATTTCCAGTGTAGGTGTGTGTGTGTGTCAAATAGTTCCCCGGCTCAATATCCTATTTGCTTTGAAGCCATCTGTCATAACTGTCAATATTGTTCTGTGCTAGATAGGCATCCATTGCTTTTTTGAATGCAGTTACATTATCTGCAAGCACAACATCCCGAGGCAAAGAATTCCATAGCCTTACCGCCCTTACTGTAAAGAATCCCTGCCTGTGTTTTAGTCGAAAGCGCATTTCCTCAAGTCTTAATGGATGACCTCTTGTTCTTAGCTCAGCTCTTTGCATAAATAATTCATTGGATAGTTCTTTGTATTGACCTTGAATGTATTTGTAAATGGTAATCATATCACCCCTTAGACGTCTCTTTTCTAATGTAAACAAACCCAGTTTGGCTAGTCTCTCTTTGTAACTCAGATCCTCCAATCCTTTTATCAGTTTTGTTGCACGTCTCGAACTTCACCACTAGGGGATGAAATTCTGGCCTCCCAGGCCTCCGCTCCCCAGGAAACCCCGGTGGGCAAGTGTTTTGTCGCTGAACCATTACGTACTCGATTACTTGAAACCTACCATTCCTCTAAGGCTGCGGGACATATTGGTAGAGACCAATTGTTATGGTCCCTCTCCCAGTTATTCTGGTGGCCTTCTATGAGATCAGATTGTGTCGATTTTACTAATGCCTGTGCCACCTGTGCTCGTGCTAAAACCCCTAGACATCTCCCAGTGGGCTTGCTTCAGCCGGTGCCTAATGGTGAACGCCCCTGGTCTCATGTTTCCATCGATTTTATGGGAGAATTGCCCAGGTCTAGAGGGTATTCCCTTCATATTGATGGTGGTAGACAGGTTTTCTAAAATGGCTCACTTCGTGCCTCTCTGTGGCCTTCCCTTGGCTAAAGAATTGGCAATAGTGTTTGCTAATGAGGTGTTTCAGTTGCATGGAGTACCCAGGGTACTGGTGTCCGACAGGGGGAGCCAGTTTTGTCCAGGTTCTGGAGGGCATTTTGCGAACAGATGGGCATACAGCTATCCTTCTCCTCTGCATATCATCCCCAGACTAATGGGGCCACTTAACGTGCCAATCAGGGTTTGGAACAGTTTCTGCGCTGTTACGTGACTGACCATCATGACAATTGGGCTGACTTGTTGCCTTGGGCGGAGTTCGCCAGGAACTGTGCTGTCAACTCTTCTTCCGGGAGCTCTCCGTTTCTGATCAATTATGGCTTCCAACCCTGTTTGCTCCCAGATTCCTTTCAGACACAACAGATTCCACCTCTGGATGAGCATTTCGAGCAACTCTGTTCCACATGGGCACAAGTTCAGAGGGCACTGGGCCAGTCATTTCAGCGCCATCAGCGCTATGCTAATCGCAAAAGACTTCCAGCGGTTTCCTTCCAAGTTGGGGATAGAGTATGGCTTTCTTCCAAGAATCTTAAGCTCCAAGTCCCATCTAATAAGTTGGCACCTCGGTTTATTGGTCCTTACAGAATCATTCACAAAATTAATCCTGTTTCCTATGCCTTGGACATACCTGCATCCATGCGCATTCATAATGTATTCCTTGTGTCTCTCCTTAAGCCTCTTGTATGCAACCGTTACACTACTACACCCGTGATGCCAGGACCCGTTGAGGTCGAGGGTCAGGAGGAGTACGAGGTGCAGAGTATCATTGACTCCCGTAGGCTTAGAGGAAAGGTACAGTACTTGGTGCATTGGAAAGGTTATGGTCCTGAGGATCGATCCTGGGTAGACAGTAAGGACCTTCATGCACCCAGGCTACTGCAGATTTTTCATGCCAAGTACCCTCAGAAACCCAGACCCTATTCTAGGAGAGGGGGTCTTTGAAAGGGGGGTACTATCACGGTGCCCGTGATTGCTGCAGTTCTCTGTCTATCACCTGCAGCCCCATTGGCTGTCTGCAGTCAGCCCACCTCTGGTTGCCTTTTTAAACTCAGTCTGGGCACCCTTTAGTTGCCCTTTCGTGGTGTCTCTGACAGCATTCACTTTGCCTGTCTGCTGAAGCTATTGGGCCTGTTCCTGAGTTTACCTGTTCCTGTGTTCCTGCCTGCTTGTCAGTTACAGTCCGGTTCCGGTTGCTGTCGTTCCGGTTGCCAGCCGACTTGTGGTGCTCGTCCCGGTTGAGCCTCGGCCTGCTTATGCTGTTTCCTGTGTTCAGTTCCTGTGGCGATATTTCTCTCCTGTCGCTCCGGCGACATTCCGTCTGTTGGTGCCAGCGTGCGGACGCTGGTTTACTCCATTAGCCTTGCGGCTCACAATACTGTTTGTTGGTCCCAGCGTGCGGACGCTGGTTTACTCCATTAGCCTTGCGGCTCACAATACTGTTTGTTGGTCCCAGCGTGCGGACGTTGGTTTACTCCATTAGCCTTGCGGCTCACAATACTGTTTGTTGGTCCCAGCGTGCGGACGCTGGTTTACTCCATTAGCCTTGCGGCTCACAATACTGTCTGTTGGTCCCAGCGTGCGGACGCTGGTTTACTCCATTAGCCTTGCGGCTCACAATACTGTCTGTTGGTCCCAGCGTGCGGACGCTGGTTTACTCCATTAGCCTTGCGGCTCACAACACTGTCTGTTGTCCCAGAGTGCGGACGCTGGTTTACTCCATTAGCCTTGCGGCTCACAATACTGTCTGTTGGTCCCAGCGTGAGGATGCTGGTTTACTCCATTAGTCTTGCGGCTCACAGTACTGTCAGTTGGTCCCAGCGTGCGGACGCTGGTTTGCTCCATAGGCCTTGTGGCTCATTCTACTTCCTGTTGGTTCCAGCGTGCGGACGCTGGTTTACTCCATTTGCCTTGCAGCTCAAGGTACAGTTGTTGGTCCCAGTGTGCGGACGCTGGTTTACTCCCTGACTTGCAGTCAGGCTTCTGGTGCTGTCCAGTCCTAGCAGCACTTGTTTCAGACGTGTACCGACACTAGCCTCTCCTTGGGTGAGACAGCTTGACCGTATACTCTATTTACCATCCTACTGTCATTGTCATCTGACAGTCACTGGTCTTAGTGGTGCCTCCCTTCTTGGGTTGCCCTGCCCGGTATTGGTAAGGCCGGTAGAACCTTTCACGTTGCCACCTTTAGGTTGCCTTACCCGGTATTGGCAGGGCCGGTAGAGCCTATCCCTGGGTATCCATTCTGGGCTGCCCTGCCCGGTATTGGTAAGGCCGGTAGAACCTGTTATGTTGCCACTCCACGGTTGCCTTACCCGGTATTGGCAGGGCCGGTAGAGCCTATTCCTTGTGTACTCCTCAGGCTGCCCTGCCCGGTATTGGCAAGGCCGGTAGAACCAGTACGTTACCATCTTACGGTTGCCTTACCCGGTATTGTCAGGGCCGGTAGAGCCTACTTATCACTATTCCTTCAGTATCGCTTGGGTTGCCTTGCCGGTATTATTTGCAAGGCCGGTAGAATCTCAATTGTCAATTGCTTATATATATGTGATGTTTGTATGTGTATAAAACCCTATGGGATTGCCTTAACTTTTCAATAAAGTTATGTTTTTACCTAAACCTTACGTCTGAGAGTCTTAACAAACCATGACATTGTCACATACCTCCCAACATTTTAAATTGCCAAAGAGGGACACTTGTTTTTCCCCCAACCTCTCACCACCCCTGGCATTCATTGCCTTAACCTTTTGAGTGGCAGAGTGGTGTGTAACATATTGCTTTCAATGTGCTGCGCACCCCTAAGGCACCTGGACTTGGATCCTTATCTATTCTTAGCCCCGCCTACACAGTTTGACTTGAGACCAGCTCACTAAATAGAACCAGAAAAGAAGAAAATAAGCTCCTGTGAGCAAAAAGACCCAAGAGGACTCCCTCGTCCAGCGAAGCGAGACCAAGCGAGGTCCCCTTTCATTGGGTGGGAGACCTGTATGTCATATGGACTAAGAGAAAAGGATTTAACAGGTAACACTAAAATCCTATTTTCTCTGTTGTCCAATAGGACATACAGGTACCATGGGGATATACTAACATTAAGCTCCTAGGGTTCCCAAAAAAAGGACCAAGCACCAGTCCCCATGATACCAGAGTTCCCTAGGATTATTCAGAACTAGGAACAGCCCAAACATAATGGTCATTGGACACTGATAACAATAGCACAGCACACAAGAATAAGAGTCAACCAAGCTCAAACAGTTAAAGAACAGTAAAACACAGGAAGTAGTAGGCCCTTAAACAGGCAGAACTGCCTGCAGGACTTCTTTTCCAAAACTGGCTTCAGCAGAAAAATGAAGGCACAACAATCTACTGACTGAAGTGAAACTCAGAGACCACCTTAAGAAGCACTCCCTTCCCTGCAGGCCTCCGCTTGCATCTGATGACAGCCTGCAAGTCAACAACTCTGCACACAGAGACTAACGCCAGAAGACGCAGAGGAATGGTGACAAAGGACTCAGCGGGAGGCCGCTGCAAGACACCCAAAATCAGGTTAAGGTCTCATTGGGGACTGGGAGCCTTAAAGGCAGGGAAATCATGAGTGACTCCCTAGAACAAAATCTATGACGTTGTCCAACTTGACGTGCACTGGACAGTCTCTTAACTGAAGGGACCAATAAGCCAGAGCTTGCCGAATCACCCCGCGTTCCAGAACACTGATGGACTGAAGGTACTCCTCCAAGGTCCACCTGCCCTGAATCCCCCCAGGTGACCCAGGACCATTTTCCAGCCCTGTAAGCTGACATCTGTTGTGATAATGATCCATTCCTGGTTCACAAATGTTTTCTCCAGCTCCAGGTTGGTTCTGTCTAGCCACCAGAGAAGATCCTATCGGACCTTTGGAGCAAGGGAGACCCTGAGATCCAAGAGATCCGAGTTCCCATTCTAAGAGCAGATGGCAAATCTCTGGAGCTCCCTGGTGTGGGCCATAGAGTACGGAACCACCTTCATGGTGGACACCATGCAGACCACAAGAGTCGTGAACCAGAGTGGAGGGCCACTCCATAGCTTGGGACACCAGATGAATGATTTGCTGAATATATACGGACATTTCAAATATTATTTATTATTTTTATTTTATTAATTATCTTTTTAGTTTCTTTCTATTATTGTTGGGTAGCCAATATATCTGGTTTTGTATATGTATAGATACACAATTGTTCTATAAATAATTGCTTTTAATTTTATGTGTTGAGTATAATGAAAATTAATTGGGAATAAAGGTGTTAAAATTATATGGTATTATGTATACATGATACTGGGACTTTTGTGCTTGTAAACCCTTTCTTCTTTGGTTATTCACTAGACTGAACATTGGTTCATTTGAATATACTTTGTCCAGTTGAAAGGATTTGTATACTGGATGCAGTTAATTGTTTAATCTACTTGATTGCCATGTTTGTTGAACAGATTGTTGCAATATCCCCTGAAGAAATGGTCAGGAGACCAAGTTGGGATGTAGATATATAGTTATATATTTTTTTGTATGTGTTTTGTATGTGTTTTTAACACAATATATTTTTTTACATCAATCTACTCATGTATGGTTAATAATTTGGATTTGGACTTTTAAGACCTGTCTGGTGTTCTACATATCAGTCCATTAATTGGGAGGACTTATACCATAGATTGTCCGTATGCATTTGAGACCGGCATATGGAACTATGTAACCGGTCATTCTAGAGGATGTGAGTACTGAGCTATTTGTATTTTATACACAGATGTAATATCCATTACAATGTATTACATCCATTTGAGTGCTCTCCTTCTCGTTGGGTTTTCTGTTCTTTTTTCATGTTGAGCGACTCAGAATCAGCTGGGACCACGGACTGAGCCGTGTGAAACAGAATATCTGTGTGAGGGCTGTTATAATATCCCCCAAAAGCGCTTTCACTACCAGTCAGTGATGGCAGTCATCATTAAGTGTGAGTACCCACTTGATACAAGATAGACTTCCAATATTTTAATTTATACATACTACCCTGTGAGACTCTGCCCCCCTGTTTTTCTTCTTTTTTCTGGTCTTGAAATGCTCCAGACTACTGGGAGAAGCTGTTGCCTCCCCACAGAACCTGTATGTCAAATTGGACAACAGAGAAAGGCCAGTTTGGCTACATGCAACTTCCTGCATGTTGAAGGGGATGTTTAACCCCTTAACAACTTTGCCTAAATTGTTTCGTTATATAATATAAACAATGAAAAGAGTAAACATTAAAAAAACAAAAAAACAAAAAAAAAAAAAATGCTTGTTTGGTGGAATTAAGAGAATAAATGCAGCTCTGTACCCACTTTCTGGCAGACTGTGTTTAACTTATCTATACGCCATCTGACGCTTCTATCCAGCCTTCTCCCGGAGCTATGATCCTGGTTCCTGGTTGTTGGAATTCCTGAGTGTCACCCTGGGCTACTGAGCCAAAGTTTTGGTGGAGCTACTCAGTCTGAGTATGGGTATCCATCACTTTGGTGGCAGCGGTGGGATACTTCCTAACTTACGGGACATTCAAACCACCACAGGGATCTATCTCCAGTATCAGATATGTCGGACCTTCACTGGGAGGTTCGATGGCTTTTGGCCCTGTATGGACCCAGCCCCCCCAGCGGAGGCGATCCCCATGGAGGTTGGATGATGGATACCAGACTCTGCAATGGTTTGCAGCACAGGTGTGTCTGGGGCTGGAGGATAAAGATCCCACAGAGGGCTATGGCTTTTGGCGGACCAGGATTATTATTCGAAAGTCTCCAGGAGGATTAAAACCTTTGTAATACAGCAGCGTAGTGGAAAGAGGACCTCCAGGAGTTCAGGGAGGATGATATTCCAGACAGGTCCAAGCTGAAGGCTGACCTGGACTCTTGTTATGCAAGAATGGGAACTGGAAAAGGCGTATTGAAAGTTGTTCTACGTCGTTCAACAACAAGCACCAGAGAGTGCGGATTGTCTAGATTTCACATCTGAAGATGTTGACCCAGGAGGGGTGGCCTGGACTGTGGGTCTCCACACCCGGGTTCCAGGGATGCTGGGCAGCTGGCCCTGATCCAATACCAGAACGGTTTGACTTCGCTCAACAGCAGGATCCAGAGACTGAGGATTGTGGGGACTTAATAGATTGGACTTTGGAGGAAGTTGACCCCGAAGGGGTGAATGAGACTGTGGTCTCCACCCCTGCATCACAGGGATGCTGGGCAGTTGGCCTAGATCTCCAACTCCCTGTTAAGGGGGTCCCAGCAGCCTTTCTGTATCCAAAGCCTGACCGCGGCACTCCTACAGTGTCCAGTTCAGCAGCACCAGCTGGCCTCAGGGCAGAGCACCTCTGGTCTCTGCTCACTCATACCTGTTGCCCCTGCCCTAGGGAGTGGGACAGATGTCCTCCCCAGTGGCTCTATCACCCCTGCCCTGGTGAGTGTGACAATGGTCCTCACCAACAGCACTGTTGTCCTAGCCCTGGTGAGTGGGACCGAGGTCCTCACCAGTGGTGTTGTTGTCCCTTTCCTGGAGAGTGGGACAAACATCCTCTCTAGTGGCCCTGTTGCCCCAGCCACCCTGCCTACTCTACAGCGGCTGAGAGGACTCCAGGGAGTAGGCACAGTTGGCACTTCTCTCCAGCGGCAGTTATATTTTAAGGGAGTGGCAGAGGTCGGTCTGGTGAGTACTGCTTTTGTAATGGCAGACTGGTTGGGACACCAATTTTGGGAGGGCATTGATAGGCCAGGTGAGCTGACTGACTGCAGAGTCAACCCGTCTGAAGTCTCCTCCTGGGTCAGTCCCCTTTGGAAAGGGGAGAAATGTGACAGAACCATCATTGGGGCTCCTGGAGGGGGCTGAGGGCCAGGCTCCTACCCATAGACTATGGACCTGGCCCTGGAATGGGGTATAGCTTCTCCCTAAGACTATTCACTCCCTTGTTACAGTAGCATCAGTGCCCTGGGCTCCTGAAGGGGTCTGGGGCCCAGCATCCACCCTTCAGACTGGCACAAGAACAGGGTAGTGTATTTGTTGAGAGAATTATGCTCTGGTCTGATGTCTGTCATTTAATTATGCAGTGATGTAATTATGTGTGATTGAATCATGCTAAACATGCTCTTAGTGTGAACAACTCCTTTTGTGCCCAAGTTTACTCTTCCCGTTGTATGTGCACTAGCCCTTTGTATCTCATATGTACGCACCTATTGTTCCATTGTTTACTGTTCCCTAGTAACTCACTCATGTCTGGTCCTATTGTATCATGTCGCCACCCTCTCATTGTTTCATCACACAGTATGTTTATTCCCATTGCATGTTTGTCCCCAAGTGCTGTAGAAAATGTCCACTGTGTCTGAAAATAAACAGTTATTTTGTTACCTCTGCGCTGGTGTTGCCTTGTGCTTGGGGTAAGCTTGCTGTATTCAGAATGCATTCATCCTACACTGAGTCTTGCCTAAGTGACTGGAGCTATGATTCTGGTTCCTGGCTGGTGGAATTCCTGAGTGTCTCCCTGGGCTATGGAAGCAGAGTCTTGGCAGAACTACTCAGTCTGAGTACAGGTATCTGTCACAGGTAATTTTTGTCCTTTTCCTTGAAATAAAGGAAAGACAGACTTTTCTTTCTTTAGTCAATTACCTTACCACTGTACCCCTCTTGGAGACCTTTTAGTTAAAAGCTCGTCCCTATTAGTCAGTGTGTGAGTCTTCCTAGGGGCTCCATCTAGTATATATCTAGAGCCCAGTTAGGGGTGGCATTATGCCGGGGTGGCATTTGCCAGGGTATTACCACCTTCTCTAAGTAACACCTTATCAAAGTATGGAGAGTTATACAAGAGAGAAAATATGTATCCAATATGCTGTGTTTTATGAAGACTTTCTCCTAATGAGGTTCTCTTGTCCCTTACAGGTATGTACAAGCCAGTCCTGTTGTGTGGAAGTGCAAGTCTCATACTGTCTCCCCTCACAATTTTAACCCTTTGTGTGGTATGTACAAGCCAGTCCTGTTGTGTGGAAGTGCAAGTCTCATACTGTCTCCCCTCACAATTTTAACCCTTTGTGTGGTATGTACAAGCCAGTCCTGTTGTGTGGAAGTGCAAGTCTCATACTGTCTCCCCTCACAATTTTAACCCTTTGTGTGGTATGTACAAGCCAGTCCTGTTGTGTGGAAGTGCAAGTCTCATACTGTCTCCCCTCACAATTTTAACCCTTTGTGTGGTATGTACAAGCCAGTCCTGTTGTGTGGAAGTGCAAGTCTCATACTGTCCCCCCTCACAATTTTAACCCTTTGTGTGGTATGTACTAACCAGGGCTATTTTAAACTGGAACTTCAAATTCCATGCAATCTCCCTGTACATGTTTAACCCCCATGGTATGTACTAACAATTAGCCCTTTTTTCCAGTCTCCATACTGCTTACCTCCCCCATCCCTGTCCTATATCTCTGTGTCTGCTCCTTATCAGATGTTTTAATGGACACAGCTGACCCCACTCAGGGCGGGTCCAGGGCTAAACAATTTGTAATTTGGAATTCCCTCAGTCAGTGTGTGAGTCTTCCTAGGGGCTCCATCTAGTATATATCTAGAGCCCAGTTAGGGGTGGCATTATGCCGGGGTGGCATTTGCCAGGGTATTACCACCTTCTCTAAGTAACACCTTATCAAAGTATGGAGAGTTATACAAGAGAGTTGGACAGGAGAGGGGACAAGAAAGAAACGCAGCAGCTGCAGAACACCTACTGATTAATACAGGCAAGTGAATAAAGAGGAATTGGAGAAAATAGATAATTTTATACTTGTTATATTTATTTAATTTTTAATCTCAGCTGGTTTGTCTATCTGTATGCACCCTGTGAGCCTTGTCATATGCATGCCAACATGAACATATTACTTCTATGTGTACTAACCATTCCACTATTAATACAGATTTCCTCTTGTCCCTGCAACTATGCCCAGCACCCTCATCATACCATACTAATACACCATGGACTTCTGCATACAGGTGCACTCCCTTCTGAATGCTGGTGGAGAGTATTAAAAACAAGCGCACCCTCCCCCAGTAATTATAGCAACAGACGCACCCTCTCACTATATGCTCACAGAAAACAAATCACCAAATTTTTATGCATTCTATTACTTGCTTTGGCAAATGACATAGAAACCAACCCTGGCCCTCAAATAGCAATAAATGGCAACCTCCCCTTTAAAAAGGGTCTGTCTTTTGTGCACTGCAACATACGCAGTATACTGCCCAAAATGGATGAACTAAAAGCATGGTGTTATGCATACAAACCTAAAATTCTTATTCTTACTGAATCCTGGTTATCCCCAAAAATACCTGATACTGCTGTTGCCATAGATGGATACTCATGCTTTCGAAAAGACCGTGCAAAGCGAGGAGGAGGGGTAATCATATACATACAGGAATCAGTAAACTTTACACTTCTAAATTACTCTCATAACTCTGATTCTTATGAATACATTGCTGGCAAAATTTGTCTTCCATATTCAAAACAAATCATAATTGTAGGCATCTACAGACCACCAAATACCCCAGCACATACCCTTTCAGACATAGCGCAACACCTAAAGGAGATTGCCACACAAAACAAGAAAAGCGAGCTGATGGTTCTTGGAGACTTTAATATTAATTGGCTAGACTCCAGGAATGAAAAGTTTTGTTCATTGTTTAAAACATTGAATTCATCACAACTAATCTCCTCCCCTACTCGCATAAATCCTAAAACATCCAACCATACTCTGCTAGACTGGATCCTTTCATCCTGCAGAGCAGAATCCAAGACTCAGGCGTACTAGCAAATGTGTTTAGCGATCACTCCATAGTTTACTGTGTCCGCAAAATAAAACCAGTCAAGTCATGTTCCAAAGTCATACTCACAAGATCATTTAAAAACTTTAATCTTCAGTCCTTCCTAAATGACTTAAGAAATTGCTCATGGCAGAGAATACAGCTAATACCAGACCTAGACTCAGCGATAGAATTCTTTAACTCTGAATTTTTACAGGTCTGTAATACACATGCCCCACTAAGGAAGGTCAGGGTTAGGGGGGCACATCTACCCTGGGTCTCAGCTGACTTGATTCAATTATACAGTCTCAGAGATGCCTTGTGGACAAAATTTAAACAAACCGGCTCCGCATATGATCACACTGCATACAGACAATTAAGGAATACATGTACAAAACAAACAAAATTAGCAAAAGCACAATATTTTACTGACAACTTAAACAGTAACATTTCAAAGCCAGCCAACTTTTGGAAGGTTATTAAAAACCTTTATAACCCTCCTAATCATACTCACCCATCAACTATAATCATAGATAATGAAACAATACAATGCCCCACAGCCATAGCCAATGCATTTAACAGCTACTTTATTGGATGTGCCACCACCCTGATTACACAAAACAAAGATAACTCAGAAGTTCAGCCATCTACAGAACATTCACTGGCACCTGTTGCCCAGTCCAATTCTGAATATGAATTCAATTTCATGCCAGTAAATGAAAGCGAAATATATGATCACCTCCTCAATCCAAAAATGAAATGCCAATCTAGCCCTGACAAACTACCAACAATGCTATTAAAGCTCAGTGCTATGGTAATGGTCAAACCGATTGCTTCTTTAATTAATACCTCTTTGGCAACAGGGTACATGCTCAAATCCTGGAAGGTGGCTAGAGTTGTGCCTATCCACAAAAGTGGGGATAAAAGTGTAGTATCAAACTATAGACCAATATTCCTACTCCCCACTTTATCCAAAATCCTAGAGAAATGTGTACATGTGCAACTAAATAAATATTACCAACAGACTAGTTTTTTCACCCCTCTTCAATCAGGCTTTCGACCAAAACACTCAACAGTCACAGCCCTCCTAAAAGTAACCAACGATATCCAGACGGGCATGGAAAATGGTGACCTCACAGGAGCCATTTTCCTAGATTTTGCCAAGGCCTTTGACACAGTAGACCATAATATTCTGATAAATAAACTCCAAAGATCAGGACTGGGTAATAATTCTCTAAACTGGTTCCGATCCTATTTATCAGACAGAATGCAGTATGTGTCAGTTGCTGGCAATGACTCCCCTACTCTCAAAGTAACAAGTGGAGTTCCTCAAGGCTCCATTCTTGGCCCGCTTCTGTTTTCTCTTTTTATAAATGATCTTCCCAAGGTTTGCAAATCATCTTCAGTACACATGTATGCAGACGACACCATTCTCTATACTAAAAACTCAAACATATCACACCTTGAGGCCATATTACAACATGATTTCTGCGAGGTTGAAAGATGGATAGCAAGGAACAAACTGTTCTTAAACACAGACAAAACTGTCACAATGATATTTGGCACAAAACACAAACTGCGTAATCTCGGCAATACCCACATATCCATTGTAACGGAGTCTAATCGTAATTTGGCCCCAGTGGACTCCTACAAATATCTTGGTATGTGGCTTGACCCCAGCCTCACTTTTGGACATCATATTGACAAGTTAACTTCCAAGCTTTATCCCAAAATCGGTGCTCTTTTTAGACACAAATCATGTTTAAGTCCCCTGGTTAGAAAACGTATTGTGCAACAGATGTTGCTGCCTGTCATAGACTATGGTGATGTAGTTTATGCTCCAGCGCCAGAAATCCATCTTAGTAAACTTGACACCCTGTATAATTCAATATGCCGCTTTAGCCTTCAATGTAATTACACTACTCATCGCTGTGATATGTTAAAAGAACTAAATTGGTTAACACTCAAATCTAGACGTGCCCTTCACCTTTCTTGCTTAGTACACAACCACTTGTCTGGAAAACTACCAGACTACCTGAGCAGTATGCTCACTCCTGCTCTACATACTAAGTATAACCTCCGCTCCACCGCAAACAACTCGCTACGTATACCACAATACAAGAAAGAAGCAGGAAGAGCCGCCTTCTCCTACAGAGCGCCAATGGCCTGGAACAATCTGCCTGAAATAACCAGATCTGCTCCCAGTCTAAAATCCTTAAAAGTAAATGCTTCTCTATATCTAAAAACAGAGTGAAACTGTATATAATTCTAAAATTTCCATATGAATATTTGTATGTATATTTAATAACATGTAATATATATAGTGTTTCTCAATTTGTATAAATAAGCAACCCTCTACTGTAAACTGTCCAGGACATACTTGAAAACGAGAGAAATCTCAATGTATTCTTCCTGGTAAAACATTTTCTAAATAAATAAAAATTATCTTAGGTAGTGCCATCTTTTCTTTAATTTCAAATCTACTTTGTTTTCTTATTCTTATTGTTCCTTGGAGTTTTTAGTTATGCTGCCAGCACTATGGTATAGTTATTATATTTAACATTTTTGTATTCCAGGTTTTCCTACAGTTTGTCTTGCCTATTGTTATGCCAAGTCATTTTGGTCAACATTATTATTTCAGGGTATGTGATACATTTTGTTAGTGCACATGATTGGCTAACTGTTGTGTATCATTTATGTCCCTTTCCATAAGTAATACACTTAGTTTTTCTCCCTGTTATCAAGTATTGTCCTATTGCATCCTTGTACTTGACGCGCATCAGGCCCTAGTCCTTCTTAAGAATTTTGGGGTATGTATTTATAGGACTTATTTTACTAGTTACTTTTTGCTAGGCTATTACTTAGCAGGTTTTTAAAAATGTTTTCTTAGGTGGTTATCCAGTTAATTATTGTTTTGTCTCCAATTCTTACGATTATTATGAGTTTAAACACAGCTTAGGTAAGCCATAATTAATCTTGTGCATGCATACACATCTCGATTATTTAACTAGATCTATAGCAGATCATTATTACCTTCCTTACTTTGCTTACCGCTTTAACCCATTAAAGACCGGCGCGTGCATGCGCGGCCGGCACTTGAGGACCACAGGGCGTTTTTTTTTTTTTATTGCGGTTCAAGGCTTCTGGAGTGGCGTGCAGCTGAGCCGGGAGCCCTGAACTCCATGCTGTGCCAGGACCGTCACTGTTCCTTAACTGCCGGACCGCCTTGACGGTCCTGACACTTTAATGGTCCTTAAGGGGTTAATTCATTATTAAAAAAGGAAAAAAACAATGAAAATATACATTTCTCTCAGCATCAACCTTACCTCTTCATAGAGGCCGAAGGTCGATTTTACATCTATATATATATATATATATATATATATATACACACACACACACCCCATCGTCCTTACCTCCTTGTAGGGGACAAAGGTTGATGTACTATAGAAATAAATAATTAATAGTCCTTACCTCTCCATAGAGGCCGAAGGTTGATTAATACCATATTCTTGGTATTGTAGCATACACCATAGAATTTCTCGTACCATTCACAGGTGTCTCACAATAGTCACTTATAAGTTTGTACATGCCAATCACCATGACCGTCACGCTTGACACTATAGCCTCACTATATATTCATGATCCTAGCACTATACTTTCCAGTCTTACATGACTATTCATTGTTGTCTTTTATAGAATGGAAGACTCTGGTCAACAAGGCAATTCAGACTTGGATGTTTTTATCCCAGAAGCTCCAGCAACTCCAAGTAATCCACCTCAAACATTCAGAGAATGGACTGTTCCTAAACTTATAGCTGGGCCCTAGTGTTAACCCCTCTGAGATTAAAGGGGTCAGCTCTCTCTGCTTTGCCACCTAGTCCTGCTCCGCATCCTCCTCCCTCAATTCCATCCTATGACAAACTGGGTCGCTCATTACATTATTTGGACAATTCATCCATCCTATATTATAATTTGCTAGGATGTTTGTCAGAAGCAGTCATGCGCAGTAGAGATGGCTGCGTGTGATGCAGTCATGTGAACTAGAGACTGCCCACCCCGTGGCTGATATGGAGCGGGGTGCTCCGAATTCAGACTGGAGTCCTCTCTGTGTACCTTCCTGGGAACGCTTGGTCCTAGGATAGTGCGCAGAGAGGACCACGGTCTGAATTTGGAGCGCCCCGCTCCATATCAGCCTCAGTGCATTTGGGCAGTCAGTACTCATTATGCTGTAAGGCTCATTTGAGAACCATTTGCCCTCACAACCCAATAAAACACCTACATCGGTGTATAATGATGTCTTGCAGTCTTTACTTTCTCATTATCCCAATCACTCTAATTCCCAGTATCTTATTTAAGGTTTTGTCAAAGGGTTCCACATAGGAATCATTGTTTGCCCACCTGCTTCTTTTGAGTCTCCCAACCTCATCTCAGCTATTTCAGAACTGATGTTGGTAGACAAACTTTTAGCTAAAGAACTGGAGAAAGGTTTTCTCATAGGGCCCTCTCTTTCCCACCCCTTTCCCATTTGGGGAATAAATCCAATTGACATAGTTACAATAATATTTACGTTTAAAAAAAAAAAAGAGTTTTCATTTCTCTGCATCACACTCATTCCAGAAACCCAGTATAAATTCTCTCATACATCTAAAGAATGTTCACTCAAATAGACTAGCATTGACAATGCCATAGTTCATATTAAACAGGTACGTCACAGTTGCCTTCTTTCTAAAACAGATATAGCAGACACATTCAAGCTTCTACCAGTTCACCCTTCCCTGTGGCACCTAGAGAGCATTAAATGGCATCAGAATTATTACTTTTCTGCTAGACTCAGTTTGAGATGAAAAAGCAGTCCAAACATTTTCAATGCCTTCATGGACACACTATGCTGGTTGCTAGTTAGCCACTGCCCTATAGACTTGCACTATATTGATGCTTGCTTGCTTATACTCAGTCTAGTTTTGCTATATTAGTGTCTCTACTTCAATATTTAGGCATTCCTAGCTAACAAATAGACTTGTGGGCCTGTTCCTAGGTATCATCTTGGACTCAGATACATTTGAAGCAAGTTTACCAGCACACAAACTGTCCCGTATGCGGTCTCTTATTCAGCAATTCTCTACTAAGCCATCATGTTCCAAACTGGAACTGCAGTCGTTGCTTAGCCATTTGAACTTTGCTATGAGGATCATTTCTCAAAGCCATGCCTTTATTTTTCATCTTCGCCAGTTTCTCTCATCTGTGGCAAATCCATATGCAGTGATCCCCCTTAAGGACTCAGTCCAGGCAGACCTGTCCATTTGAAACAAATTCCTACAGTCCTGGAATGGCCATAACATGTCCCCCCCCCTTCCTTTCCCTTCTTCTCCCACTGTGTATTCATATGCCGCCACAGTCCATGGTTTTGCAGACATACACAATACAGAATGTTTCTAGGTACCATGGCATTCAGAAGTAATTGCTCTACCTTCTTTTACAATAGTTCTCCCCTGTTAGAGATTTACCCTTTTGTGGCCGCAATATGGGGTCCATCTTGGTCAGGTTTTTTTTTTTTTTTTTACAGATAACCAAACTTCAGCACACATCATATCCAAAAGGTAGATCAAAATCCACTCATATTATGTTATTTCTCAGAAAACTAACCAAATTGTCAGTTTTTACCTACACAGTAAATTTATAGCCGGATATCTGAACTACGCAGCTGACGCACTCTCCTGCTTTAATTTATAGGATTTCTTCCAGTTACATCTGGCAGCAACCCAATTCATATACCTGTTCCAGAATTTGCAAACCTGAGCAGTCAACTGAGAGCTTTCATCTCATCAGCCTACTACTTCATTCATTTATGCCTAGCACCAAATACCACTAGAGCATACATGAAAGCTTGGACAGCCTTTAAAAAATGTCTGTTACGTACTAAAACCACTCAGCCCGTTTCCCATAGCTTTAGCATCATACGGTCATTCTGCCCTCACATTATCTCCAGTTTGGCCAGCATTCAGCATTTCATTTCCCTAATGTATCCCACATTATCACCCATATTTTCATCACACAGAATCAAACTGTTTCTTAAAAGCCTTAAATCATATTACTCAGCCTGTCCAACGTACCTGAAAATTCTTAAATTATCAGACCTGCTTAATACCAGTCAACCCCAGCACTAATTGTTATATTGGCAGCAATCTATCTGGCCTTTTTGGGTTTATTAGGCCAAGTGAGTTTTAAGCCACAGGGACCTCGGGTCCACTCTTTTCCTTTACCCCTTTCTGGAGGCCCTGACCATAAATGTACTTTCTTGAATGATGTAGTACTGTGGACCTTATGTTCAAAAGAAACTGGAGTAACTACGTAAACAAATTGCACAATAAGGGATGAATAAAATTCCCACAGCTCCCACAGATTCAAATGGGGCTTTTGATCCTAAAAATGCTAACAAGGTATCTAGCATTAAAGGGTTAAAGGCCCCTTTAATCCAATGGGATTTGTTTCTCATGTATGGCAAAGTTACTTTGGTTTTCTTTTGAAATATGTCTGTGTGGGCATATCTGGCAAAATGTAATGGAGCTATTCTGGAACAGAACTGCCCCATGGTTATCAAATAAGAGGTCCCGTTACTTTCAATTGGGATTTTTCTTTGATAAATATGAATCATTTTGTTTGTTCCAGATTTGTTCCATTTCCATTTTTTGCTTTCGTAAGTATGACCTTATAGTTTTTAGAAATTTATAAAGTATAGGATGATGTGGAGATGTGACTGGTTGAAGAGGAATTTAGTGTACATGCCTTTTTTCCTAGTCCAGTGTCATGTTCCTCCGGGTTTTGCTGGCATTTTTGTCAGGTATTCTGATTTTCATTTTTCTTGTTTCTCCTCCTTCTTGTTGTGTCGCCCTTTAAAAAGTGCTGGCACTTTTGTGTCTGTGAGCAAACAAAGCATTCCTGTTGGTATTGAGTATCTTGTGTTCCTGTTAGTTCCAGTGTTTGACCCAGCTTTCCTCAACTTTGTCTTTGTCTCCAGATTCTGCTTCGACTTCCTGTGTTAGTTCTGACCTTGGCTTTTTTATTTGACTTCTCTTCTGCCTGCTGATTGTGTACAACTTTGCTTGACAGGTTTTGACCCTGGCTTGTTTGACTATTCTTCTGCATCTTCCTTGGTACCGTCTTTGCCCGCCTGTTACTGACACGGCTCATCGACTACTCTAACTTCATGTTCAATGCTCTCAACCACCTAGTTCAACTCTGTTGACCCCCTAGTCGAGTTCAACGTTTTCCTATCCACCCTAAGTCAAGTGGTAACCTTGTGCCCCCTGGTTCTAGAACTGCTGCTCCAGTTCTCTACCTACGACAGACATAACTATACTACCGGTAGGTTACTTAAGCTGATTCTTGACTCATTGAGTAGTTGTCTGTGTCCTAGGTGGTCATCCTTTTATCTGGCTTTGTGACCAGCACATCTAACATGGCTTAGGCCGCAGCAAGGCCTCCTTGGAGCAGCTACCACTCACTAGCTATGCTCCTCTGAGGCCTACCATGTGAGTATTTACAGTTTTGTTTTCAGTTGTCTATTATCAAATCCAATTTTATTGGGTTCTAAAGTAGAACAATAAAGACAACATGTACAATAAAGAAACCAGAAAAATGTCAGCAATAGAATGATACACTGATATGTACTGGCTGATAATAAGCAGACTAAGGTATCACAAGTCATAAGCAGAGGTCTAGTAATGACAATTGTATAAAACATAGGAACCCTAATCACAAACATCCTAAATGAAACAAACCATAAAGGAGGGAAAAGCAAGGAAGGGAATAGGACAGAAAGGAAAAAGGGCGGAGGGGGAAAAAAAAAAAAACCTAATACTCCCCCCCCCCATCTCTCCAACCGGGCAATAGAGTCATGCCCCTGGATCACTGACAAGCAGTGTCCAAGATAGACTGCGTCGCCGGGTCCTCCAAAAATTGCAGCCAGGGAAATCACGTGATGGCGTATCTGTCTGAATGGTCATCTGTCTTCAAAATCAGTTCCTCCATAGATCGAATATCCTCCACTCTCTCTACCCACTCTCGAAAAGTCAGAACGGAAGTAGTACCCCAGCGCGCCGGAATGAGTGATTTAGCCGCATTTAAAAGATGCCGAACGATCGAGTTCTTATATTGTTTAATGGGAAGCGAAGTATGATGCAAAAGAAATTGGGCAGGAAGAAAAGGTGGTGGGGCATCTGTGAGCTTTTCCATCACAGAATGCACCACAGCCCAGAAGGGGGAGATAAGAGGGCATTCCCACCATATATGAAGGATCCCAGCATTTGGCCACATCTCCAACAAGTGTTGGATACATCATGGGAAAAAGTATGCAATAGCACCGGCATACGGTACCAGCGAGATAGCAGTTTGTATGAAACCTCCTGAATCTTGTAATCCAGAGAACATTTATGCATCAGTATAAAAATCTTTTCCCACTGCCCCACAGTCAGAGAGACCTGAAGATCAGCCTCCTATTTCCCCACAAACGGTGGGAGGGGGTCAGGTGTGGAGTCCCGGAGTAGATGGTACAGAAGGGAGATACCATGTGAGGGGACAGAGTCACCTGTACAAATCTCCTCAAAGGAAGTAGGTCGTCGAAGGAGGCTTTGTCGTTGGGGTAAAGAGCGGATGAAATGACCCAACTGGGTATATTGAAATCGCTCCAAGACAGTGGGTGGATGGGACGGTAGGATCTCCTCCAAAGGGCGAACTGCACCTGTTGCAGTGACAAAAGATGCAACCCGAGTAGTATTGTCTGGCCAGCTACCAAGAAAGAGGCCTGGAGACTGGCCCGGACGAAACTCCGGATTCTGGCGCAGAGGTGTCAGAGGGGAGGGAAAAGAGGTAAGACGGAATCGGTTCCAGGAGGTATGTGTCACCGCTTGCCTGTGTTCCGCCGCTCCCCCGGACGCATCTCTCTCACAGCGGCGGTTCTTCCGGTCCGCGGCTCTGTCAGGCCGCGCATGTGCAGTGCACTTCTGCCTTCAGTCTGGCAGATGCGCATGTGTCCGGACCGGGTTCCCATTCCTCCAGCCCCTCCAATCAGCTATACAGCTCCTAGCGAGCCTCCCTCACTGTTCCTTCCATTGGCTGCCTCCTGTATTTAAATGGGCTACCCCAGGCTTAGGGTGCCCGTTCCACTGAACTTGCTGAAGGCTTTGTTCTGGGCTCCTGAGCGATAGCTAGGTCCTGCTGCTGTAGTTTCTGTTCTGTGCTCCTGGTTTGACCCTTGGCTCCGCCTGACTACGCCTGATCCGTGCTCCTGGTTTGACCCTAGGCTCCACCTGACCTTACCTAATGGTTTAACCCTTGGCTTCTCCGAACAATTCCTATCACCTATCCCTCTCAGCTCTGTTATCCAGTCTGTCTTGCCAGCCTGGTTTCCAACGGTTCCCAGGTACACCCGTCCTGGTTGCACCCCGGCTCAACCGGGGTGGAAAAATCTGGTTTTGCGACCAGCATCTCTAACCAGCTTCGGCTGCAGCATGGGAATGCCTGGCATGCCGTCACCGCTCACCAGCTCCGCACCCCAGCTCCGCACACTAGCATCAGTACCAGAGCCGGCACAAACACGGTTTCCTACCGACCGTGTGCGTGACAGTATGGAACACCGATAAAGTGGCTAGAACCAGTGGATGTACACTAGCAAGCAAATGGGCATGTGACGGCACACAGTAGGAGGGTCAAAGGGACACTCACCCCCACACTCTCCATCGCCACCCAGGACTTCTGCAGGGGGTGCAGAGACAATTCCACAATACGAAGGAGGTGACAAGCCCGATAATATGTCTTCGACAGGGATAGTGCTAAACCCGCTTGAGATTTATGTCTTGTCAATATATCAAACTGCAGTCTAGGCCGTCGACGAGCCCACAAAAATCGCTTCCACAAGGAACGAAGCGACTGGAAAAAAGCTGCCGGAAGATGAACGGGCAGAGCCTGGAAAAGATAAAGGAGGCGTGGGAGCATATTCATCTTTAAGGCATTAAGTAGGCCCATGATATATACAAAGGGGCCCAAGAATACAAGTCCTGTTGCATGGTAGCTAGGAATGGGGTAAAATTAAGCGAATAAAGGCGGTTCAAATCGCTAGCCAACCAGACCCCTAGGTATTTAAGCTTGTCATGGCACCACCGAAAAGGAAAGGACTCTGATAGATAGCGCACCTCGCCTTCCGGGAGTGAAATATTCAGAATCTCAGATTTGCTAGTGTTAATCTTAAAATTCGCAAGTTGCCCATAAACACAGAATTCCTCTAAAAGTACTGGAAGAGACAACCTGGGTGAAGTAAGGGGGAAAAACAGGTCATCAGCGAACCCCAGAACCTTATGTTGAGTATCGTCCACCGTTAATCCCCTAATATTGCCATTGGATCGAACCACTTCCAGAAAAGGTTCTAGTGCTAAAACGAACAATAACAGGGAAAGCGGACAGCCCTGCCTCGTCCCATTGTATATCCAGAACGAATCCGAAAGGACCCCGTTGATCCGAAGCTTGGCTGAGGGGAAAAAAAAAAAAAAAAAAAAAAAAAAAAAGGAGTACAATGTGGTGATCCAGGCCAACATATTAGGGCCAAACGCCACTTGCTTCAAGACCTCCATCAGAAAACCCCTGAGTCGATCAAAGGCCTTCTCAGCGTCGGCCGAGAGTAGAAGCATTGGGGTGGGGGAAGAACTTGCATGATGAATCAAGCCAAGTGCACGAACGGTGCAATCTTTGGTTTCTCTACCTGGTATGAACCCTGCCTGGTCCAAGTTGATAGAGGGCATAAAAGGGGTAAATAGAGATGCCAAGATTTTGGAGAACAGTTTTAGATCAACATTAAGCAAGGAGATCGGCCGATAACTGCCACAGTGTTCCGGATCCTTTCCCTCCTTCGGAATCAAGGAGACCGTAGCCACCAATATGTGAGGATGCAGGGTTTGGCCAGTGAGAATCAAATTAAAAACAGAAATCATTCGAGGTCCCAGCAAAGGCAAGAAGTGTTTGTAATAACAGAGAGAAAGCCCATCAGTACCCGGGCACTTACCCAGTTTGGAGTGTTGGATAGCTAAGGCTAATTCCGTGTCAGATAAAGGGCCCTCCAATGTGAGAGTGTAAGTTTCAAGGGGCGACGGACATAGTCAGTGATTCTAATGCGAAGCCGATCAGCCTGGCCCTGAGCCTGTAAACTCGGGGACAGACTGTAAAGCTGAGAATAGTAGGACAAGAACTCCCTCGTCACCTCCTGAGGCAGCTGTCTAGGTGTCCCATGAGAATCTCGAATTTTGGGAATGTAGGTCAAGCTGCAACGTTTTAGAAGCGCTCTAGCCAAGAATTTCCCCAGTTTGTTTCCATGTTCATAATAAAATTGCTCTCAACCTGTGGAATTGCTTTCTAGCTTGGACTTGAAGGACCGAAGCAAGTTCACGGCATAATAACAAAATAGGATTTTAGTCTTACCTGTTAAATCCTTTTCACTTAGTCCATACAGGTCACTGGTACTCTGGGAGGCGATCCGCCCCTTTAATAGGCAGGAACAATTATGCAAATGACTGCAGTGGGCGGAGCCTCCCCTCCTACTTAAGCTGCCTTCAGGCCAGAGCCACTAGATTGATTTGAGACACTAAACTGACCATAGGTAAGCAAGAAGGAAGACTCCTGTGAGCATGCCCCGAAGGTCTCCCACTGAATGACACAGGAGAGCCAAGCATGGTCCCTTGACAGGGTGGGAGACCAGTGACCTGTATGGACTAAGTGAAAAGGATTTAACAGGTAAGACTAAAATTCTATTTTCACTGTCGTCCAATACAGGTCACTGGTACTCTGGGATGTACAAACATTGAGCTGACCCAGAGGCGGGAAGTAAGGCAAGGACCAGGCGCAAGGCCCCAAGTCACTAGAACTGCTATGAACCAGTTAATTACATAGCCCAAAATGTAAGTGTCAACGGACACCAACCAGGGGAAAACAACCCCTGAACCAACACAGCACACAGAACCAGAGCCAACCGGGCTCAACAGTAAAGAAGCACTAAGAACCACAGAGTAGAAGGCCTAGACAGGCAAAACTGCCTCCAGGACCTTCCTCCCAAAACTGGCATCAGCCGAGGCCAGTACATCAACTCGGTAGTGCTTTGAAAATGTGTGCACAGAGGACCAAGTGGCCGCTCTGCACAGTTGATCAGCAGATGCCTGATTCTTGTAGGCCCAAGAGGCCCCAATAGATCTGGTGGAATGGGCAGTCACCCGGAAGGGAACATGCTTATTCCGCAACTTATAGGCTTCACGAATAGTAGCCTTAATCCAAGAGGCAATGGTAACTTTAGAAGCCGGTCTCCCTGCCCTAGGCCCCTCAGGAATGACGAATAGAGCGTCAGACTTCCTGATAGACTCAGTGCGATGAACATAAAACTTGAGGCAACGCACCACATCCAACAAATGGAGATCTCGTTCCTTGTCAGATGATGGATTAGGGCAGAAAGAGGGAACCACAATCTCCTGATTGATGTGAAACTCAGACACAACCTTGGGTAAGAATTCCTTGGTAGTGCGAAGCACAGCCTTATCCTTGTGGAACACCAGGTAAGGAGGTTTACAAGACAGAGCTTGTAACTCTGCTACCCGGCGAACTGAAACAATAGCCAAGAGAAAGGCCATCTTCCAAGTCAAGAGACGTAATGGAATGGAAGCCAAGGATTCAAACGGGGGTCGTTGGAGAACTCCCAGCACCAAATTGAGGTCCCACTGGGGAGTAGGACTCTTGAAGGCAGGCCGAACATGAGTCACACCTTGGAAGAAACTTTGACATCAGGAAGGATAGCAATCCTTTCCTGGAAAAACACAGACAAGGCAGAAGTCTGGACTTTGAGGGAACTCAGACTGAGCCCTTTCTCAACACCGTCCTGCAAAAAGGCCAGGACAGTGGGAAGATGAAAATCTAGGGACATCTTCCGATCAGTACACCAAGCCACGAAGGTGGCCCAGATACGATGATAAATCTTGGAGGACACAGGCTTACGAGCACTAAGCATCGTCGACACCACAGAAGGAGAAAATCCTTTCTTCTCTAGAATCGAGGATTCAACCGCCATGCCATCAAATGGAGATGCTGAACATCCTCCTTCCACAGGTGTCCTTGAAGAAGTAGATCCGGACGGGCAGGAAGTGGAAACGGTTCCGCCACTGACATGGCCATCAACTCTGGATACCAGGACTGGCGAGGCCAGTTTGGAGCGATCAGGATGACAGGACAGCGCTCCAGCTTCAGCTTCTGGATGACTCTGATCAATAGAGGAAGAGGAGGGAAGATGTAGGCCAGAGGAAAATCCCAAGGGATTGACAAGGCATCCACTGCTAGAGCAAGAGGGTCCCTCCACCGGGAGCAAAACACCGGCACCTTCCTGTTGTGTCTGGTAGCCATCAGGTCCACTACGGGTACCCCCCACCTCTGGGTGAGTATGTGAAACACCTCTGGATGAAGAGCCCATTCTCCACTGTCGACTGTGTGACGACTGAGAAAGTCTGCCATGACGTTGTCTACGCCTGGAATGTGAACTGCTGAAATGACAGGCAAGTGATCTTCTGCCCAAGATAAAATATCCTTGACCTCCGACCAGGCGGTGCAACTTCTTGTGCCGCCTTGCCTGTTGATGTAGGCCACTGCGGTGGCGTTGTCGGACTCCACTCTGACTGGGCAACCTTCCAGTTGAGATTCCCAGTGCCTCAGGGCAAGCCGGATGGCACGCAGTTCCAGAGCATTGATGGACAGAAGAGATTCCTCCAGTCCCCATTTCCCCTGAGCACTGAAACGACCCAACACAGCACCCCATCCCCGGATGCTGGCATCCGTTGTAACCGTAGTCCAATAGGGAACTTGAAAGGATCTCCCTTTCAGGAGATGAGAGAGATCCAACCACCAGTGCAGACTCGATTCGACATGAGGAGGTAGAGAGACTGACAGATGCTGATGATCTGGATGATTCTTGCACGTCTGGATCACAAATCTCTGAAGTTCCCTGGAGTGGGCCATGGCAAATGGTACCGCTTCGATCGTGGAAATGAACTTCCCCACCAGAGACGTCAACTTCGGTACTGGAACTCTGTCCAGCTCCAGGATCCCAGCAACTCGGATGGCTATCTGATGAGCCACTTCCTCCGGTAGAAACACCATGCATTGGCGAGTGTCGAACAGGAGACCCAGGAAAATGAGCCTCTGAGATGGGACCAAGTCTGACTTGTCCAGATTCAGGATCCAGCCGTGACGGTTCAGTGTGAATACACAGCTGCAGTTGTTGTTGGAGAAGCTCCGCTGAGGAGGCTTTCAGGAGGAGATCGTCCATGTAGGGGGTCACCCTGACCCCTTCTTGGTGGAGTACAGCTATAAAGGAACCCAACACCCTCTGAAAGACCTGAGGGGCCGAAATCAGCCCAAAGGGAAGAGCTGAAAACTGAAAGTGTCCCCTGTGGCAGGCAATCCTGAGATACCGCCTGCTCTCTGGATGAATAGGGATGTGAAGATAAGCATCCTGAAGTTCCAGGGAGGCAAGGAACTCCCCTGGAGACATTGCTGCAATCACAGAGCGCAGGGACTCCTGGCCAAAGTGGGAACTCACAACATAGGAATTGAGATCTTTGAGATCCAAAATGGGACGAGCACCTCCGTCCTTTTTGGCCACCACGAACAGGTTGGAATAGAATCCTGAACCTGTGTCCTCTGGAGGAACCAACTCCAGAACCTCCTTGTCCAAGAGATCCTGATAGCTTCGTCGAACAGACGTCTTTTTGTAGGTTCCTGAGAAGGACGAGTAAAATGGAACCGAAAAGGAGGAAGGGAAGAGAAAGGGATCCTGTTTCCCTCTGATACTACCTGAATGACCCATGGGTCCGCCACTGACTCCTCCCAAGTCCGGCGAAAGATGCGGAGACGTCCACCTACTGCCGGATGCGGACCCGGGTTCAGTGAGTCATGCCGAAGCAGTCTTGGAGGTCTTGGCCTTGGGGGAAACTTTGGGCTTCCAGGACTGTTTGGGCTTGGAGGAGGAGCGCGCAGAGGACGGACCCGTCTGGGACGTGGAGCGTGTCTCAGTCTGAAAGGAACGAAAGGACCGATTGCGTTTGGCTGGAAACTTCTTCTTGAAGACTGAGGGTAGAAGAGTACTTTTACCGCCAGTAGCCTCACTGATCATTTCCTTGAGTTCAGAACCAAATAGCAAGTTCCCCTGAAAGGGCAAGAAAAGCAAGTCTTTCTTAGAGGCTGTATCAGCAGACCAAATTTTCAGCCAAAGGGCACATCTGGCCACCACAGAAGAAGTGGAGGCCCTCGCCATCATGCGCACAGCATCAAAGGCAGCATCAGCAACATAATTTTGTGCTTCAGTAATGTTAGCAAGGAGCTGCAACTGCTCAGATACCGGTGCATCCTGGCGGACTGCCTCAGTCAGTCGTTCAGTCCAGGCCGCAATAGCTCTATTAACCCACGCCACTGCAAAGGTTGGACGCATGGCAGTGCCAATGGAGGCAAAAATAGACTTAAGAGAAAGTTCTAGCTTTTTGTTCGTCCAATCCTGCAGGGCAGAGGCATCAGAGACAGCTAAAGCAGTAGATTTGGATAGCCTGGAAACAGGAGCATCCACCTTGGGAGGATGAACCCATTTTGCCAGTTCAGTCTCAGGAAAAGGGTAAAGTTTAGCAAACTTTTTGGACACTGAGGAGGATTTGTCAGGATTCCTCCACGCCTCAGAGACTAGACGGGTAAGGGTAGGGTTAGTTGGAAAACATACCACCGCCTTAGATGGTTTTTGGAAAACGTCAGTTGGATCATGAGTAGATTCCTGAGTCAGAGGAAGGTTGAGCGTAGTTAACACAGCTCTAATCAAACCCTCAGCAGAAACCTCAGGGTCACATTCATAAGGGTCCCCAATGGACCTGTTAGACTCAATAACAGTGCCTTCCTCAGCATCAGAATCCTGCAATAGTTCTTCTTCAGAAGAATCAGACACATCAGGAGCTCCCTGTGGCTTAGGTAGGGAAGTCCTGATTGTAGAGGGGGTCTGCCAAACCTGGAGAGCCCCCTGTACCTGAGAGGGAAAGAGTTGGAGTGTGGATCTGAGATCCCTAGTGGCAGCTTTAAACTCTCTCACCCAAGTTGGCTCAATAGCATGGCTGGGAAGCCCAGGGTTGCTATCACGACAATCAGTGCATTTAGGGCATAAATCACCAGAACAATCTCTAGGCAGCCCAGAGTGACAAGAGGAGCAAAGCGCAATGGGGGGAACAGACACCCCAGCCTCTTTAGTCTTGGGTCTAGCCCCTGGCTCCAGTGGAGTAGACATGCTCACAGCGTCAATATACACCACTTAACAATATCACCCAGTAAAAGTGTGAAAGATTAAAGTTTCACCCCAGAAATGCCTAAAAATGCACTTATCTGGCCAGCGAAGGGTTAATCTGCTGAGAGGAGAGAAGGCTCGGTCCCTGCGTAGTATACTCGCTGAGAAAGAACACCACAAAATGGCGGCCGTCAGGTCAGCCAATCAGAAACGAGCGCGAACTGGGCGCTCATGGGAAATGTAGTTTTCTCTCAGAAGTACCCCAAACAGTGCCCGAAGCCCCCCTGAACTCCCCACACCCTGTAAACATACACCGGATGATAGAGCAGGAGCATAGAAGTAAAATGAGCCATCTCTGAAGTTGCTGTGACAAGCGGTTGCAGAGATTTGTCCCACACTGTGAAATCCCATAGAGAGTAAAGGAGCAATGGCGTCTAAGCGGGAAAAAGCGCGCTTAAAGGCGCGGAACACTAAATTTTAATAAAGTCCCACTAAACTTTAAAAAGTGCTAAACAGTAATCCAAAACATGAGAAACATAAATAAAACTATACCCAAAGCTCCAGAACCCAGAGAATACCACAGAAATTGCATAAACATGATAAATGCAAATAAAAACACCCTATGAGTGCTGGAGTGCAATGCAACTCCCAAATACAAGCCCATCGAAGGGACACTGTGGGGACAAGTGGACCTTCAGCACTCAAGGGGTGGCTCACCTTACTGCAGGACTTCTGTCTTCAGGTGACCATCATAAAGTGGGAATAGACCAGAGGTAAATTCCTCAGCAGGGAAGCTGCTTGACTCAAGCTGTTCCCTCTTCAGGGCATAAGGTCCACAGAAAATCCCTGGAAGCTGCACCAGCCACTTTAAAGAGGGCAATTCACAGCCATGGTCACCCTCCTAATGGTGGTATTCCATATTGAAATAAAAATAACAAAACACTAAGATGAATGCAAAGATGTTCTCCACCTGGTGTGCACAGCACACAGGAACAAATCAATCTGGTGTCTCTGGCCTGAAGGCAGCTTAAGTAGGAGGGGAGGCTCCTCCCACTGCAGTCATTTGCATAATTGTTCCTGCCTATTAAAGGGGCGGATCGCCTCCCAGAGTACCAGTGACCTGTATTGGACGACAGTGAAAAGTTGTTGGATATCTGCTGAATTTTGAGAAGATTTATGAGACAACTCAAGTGTCGCAATACGGGTGCACAACTCGGAGGCGAGAAGTGCGCAACCTCTTAGCTTCAGAGGCGACCCCAATCAAGTGGCCCCTGACCACACACTTGTGGGCCTCCCAAACCGTGAGCTCAGGAACATCTCGGTCAGAATTTTCCAAGAAGTAGTTGGTGAGGATAGTCTGGGTAGAAATCAACGTTGCAGGGTTCATCAGCAAGGTTTCATTAAGTCGCCACGAACTCTGTGAAGGGCGGACAAGTGGAGAAGCAAAGGAAACCGTCAATGGGGCATTATCTGACCTGGTAGTGAGACCAAATGCAGCAGATCGCAACATAGGAAGATGATACTGGGAAACAAACACGTAATCTATATGAGAATACCGAGCGTGAGGCGCCGAGTAAAAGCTATAATCACGGGCCTCAGGGTGTAGAGCATGCCAACAGTCCACCAACTGGTGGTCCGTCAGGATCTTCTTGATTCTACGCAAGATGTTCAGTGGAGCACGGGTCGACCCCAAAGATGTATCAAGGGACGGCTCTAGCGCTACATTGAAATCTCCTCCCACAATCATAAAAGCCCTCCTGAAACTGGCGAAAGCGGGCCATGATTGATCCAAAGGAAGTGTGTTGCCTTAAATTGGGAAGGTAAAGAGTCGATAAGGTGCAGATATAAGCCGCTATCGAACCCCTCAAGAACACATATCGACCCTCAGGGTCCAAGAGATGCCCCGATTCAACAAACAGTGTATGTTTAGAGATGAGAATTGCCGTCCCTTTCCGCTTGGAAAGAGGATCATTGCTATAGAAACATTGCGGATAGTCACGAGATGCCAACTTTAGTGGGGCAGCCCCACAAAAACGTGTTTCCTGGATAAAAGCTATCGAGATTCGTTTGGAACGTACATCACAGAGTAACAAAGTTCGTTTTTCAGGTATATTGAGACCCTTCGCATTCAGAGTCAACACCCGCAGCTCAGCCGGGGCAAAGGAGGATGCGGCGGGCATGGCCAAAATAGGAGGTCCCACCAGCTACAGAGAGAGGGAGAGAGAAAGACAAAAAAAGGGGGGGGAAGGCAGAAGGGGAAGGAAAGACGTGAACAGAGGACTACAAAGTATACTTTGGAACACCGATTAGCATCAGGAGGCTATAACCAACCTCCCAACTAAAAGGGAAAGGCCAGGACAGCGTCCACACCAATCACCAGGGAGTTTCAGTATAAGGGGGCCGTGATAACCAAGGGGAAGAAGCAAAAAACACACCTCTTCCCGAACTCTAAAGGGACCCTAGAGGATCACAGAGAGGTAAGGAACAACTATTGTTCTAGAAGGCGAGAAGCGCCAACCTCCCTTCAAAAGAGCAACAGAGTATGTGGTAACATAAGGAGAACATGTATTTAAAAAAAAGGCACACATATAGCAGCAATCAAAAATACAAATGTGACAGCGAGTCGGATCAACCGGACTCCAAGGGAGCGACATCGGACGCAACCCCAGAATCCGGTTAGCCAGCAAAACCCAACACACCCCGAGTCCCCAACCCACAAGCACCCCAGACACTCCACCCAAGTACCACAGGAGCAGGGTCGGTGGCAGAGTGTGCATGGTGCGAACTAACCCTGAAACATTTACAGAAGCAAATTAGAATAGATTGAATGAATCGATGAGTGAAAGGCCCCAGCACCCCCCTCCAATCAGCCCCCAACAGAAATGGCACATGTGACCAATAAGGATGGCGCATTCTGCACAGGCCCCCAGCTCACCGCCACCGCCCATTGTGCATTAAAATACAAACTGCCATAAGCATCCCGGAGCCAAACTGGTGGGTGCAGTCTACCTAAAAATTGAAATGTGCGATAAAACCCCATGATTAAACACAGACCCCCCCCAATGACTTAAATCGTACCTAATCACCCCACCAATTAAGCTCACTGGAGGAAGCCAACATTCAAACCCCATGGGGAACACATCAACTATCACATGGTCTCAAAGGTTTTAGGGCTCAACCAAAGGGTGGGGTAGCAAAAACCTCCAGGATGGCGCTGCACCCCCCCAAGCCAGGGCCCCCTATGAAAGGGGAAAAGCAAGGGGGGAGACAGCACCAAATGGAACAGGGGCAAGTATGAAGCGGTGAGCGGAAGGCCCCATCACCCCTCCCCTCACCCCCCCACCTCAGCCCCTATTTGGCATGGCAAATGTGGTCAATATGGGAGTCACAGCCTGTACGGGCCTCCTGCTCATCGCAACCTTATATTGAGCAATAAAACCCAAACATAAACAGTTACAAGCATCCCGGATCAAAAATGGTAAGTGTAGTCTACCTATTAATTAAGAATAAGCGATGAAACCCCATCACTAGACACATACCCTCCCCAACTATTGAAAGCCTACTTAACCACCCCACAGATTAAGCTCATCAGAGGGAGCTAACAAACTTTCACAACTGTTCAGATCCCATGGGGGACGTATTGATCAATATAGAGCCCCTAAGACTCTATAGCTTCACCCACAGGAGGATCAATAAACTCTCCAGGATGTAACTGTCCCCATCAAGTCCATCTCGTTGGTAACAGGTTATACAAGAGGACAAAGATTTAAGAAAGCCAGGTCCCTCTACGGAAGGGCAAAAGTAAGGGGGTGACGGCATCAGATGGAACAGGGGCAGGTCATTCTTCTATCTCCACATCTCTTCTAATGCCCTCACTTACTGTGTTCTGGGGTGCCCGAGAGCGCCCCACATCTCGTGTCAGGCGTCTAGGTCCAAGGCGGCCCTGGGATCGAAGCTCCGGGAGACTCCAGTCGCGAACATGAGGATCAGGCAGCTCCAACTCCTCAAGAAAAGCAGGTAAGTCCTGGAAGTATTGGAGAGTATGTGTAGAATTGCCTCTGCGGATGGTCAAGCTAAAGGGATGACCCCAATAATATCTCAAGTGCCGTTGTTGAAGCATCAGCGTTAGGGGTCTCAGGGCTCGTCGAGCTTGTAGGGTAAGATCAGAGAGATCCTGGAAAAAAGTCACCTGATGACCATTGTGAGACCAGGAGCCCAATTCCTTCGCCTTCCGCATGATCTCCTCCTTCAAACCGAAGTCAGCTAAACAACAAATAATGTCCCGAGGAGGACTGGATGGGGGACCCCTAGGACGTAGTGCGCGATGAGCCCTAACCAGGGCCACTGTAGACCCGGCAGGTCGCTGCAACATGGCATTAAAGATGTCCGTCAATAAGCACGGTATATCCTCATCCACAGACACCTCAGGGACCTCACGTATCCGTATGTTCTGTCTGCGTCCGCGATTATCCAGATCCTCGATTCGTCTGCGATATTCAGCTAAATAAAGCTCGTGTTGGGTAGAAGTCTGGACCGCAGCAGCCAGTCTATGAGACTGTATGGCAGATGAGTCCTCCAGTGCCGTCATGCGTTGTTCTAGGCCTCTCAAGTCCGTGCGTACCTTAGCCACCTCATCTTGCACCGTGTGTTTTAGCTCCATGAGTAAGGTGTTACAGTCAGTGCACCACAGGGCAGAAGCAAAGAGACATCTTGTTGGATCGGGAGCAGCAGATGCAAGGCTAGGTTCCCCAGTCGGGTCTATCATGTCATTATCGGAGGAGAGCGAGCCTGATGGTGAGGCCTTCACGCACGGATCAGGCCCCAGAGTGTCCATGGGCGTTTAGGAGTGAAAGTAGTACCTAAGCGAGCTGGCAGGACTCCGTCCCCTGCCACCCGAGGTAGGAGTCTTGGTCGATGCCTTTTTAGAGCGGCCCATCGCTGCAGATGAGAGCAGATTGCAAAGTTATAGGGAAGGTCGGCGGAGCCTGCAGATTAAGCAGCCATCTTCCACCACAACCAGTCACACACCCCCGTCCATTATTTACATATTAAATAGCAGTCTGTTTTTCCTTTGTGGGGATTTCACTCCACAAGGTACATCTCAGGCAGCTTACATTGGGCACTCCCAGTCAGATCATCACATTCATTTGGAACACAGGAACCACGGGTAAAGTCTCCTCTGAGAGGACAGGCCACTTGATCAGGAAAAACAATAGCGAGAAAAAAAAAGAAGAAAAAAAAAAAAATAGCTATCCACCAAGATTCTAAGGAGGGGAAAAAAAAAAAAAAGAGGAAAAAAAACCTCTATCACAGACCAGTACAACAGAACCAAACTGGTGCAACATGAAAAAAGAAGACTATCTAGAGAGCACAGATCGTAAAACCTTCTAGTCAAAACAGGCTTCATTCAAAGCCAGCACAAGGTAATGTTTGACAAAATTATTTGAGATGACCACATCTTACAAAACTGCTCAGCAGTGGCCTGATTCTTGTAGGCCCAAGATTTGTCCACCAACCTGGCTGGGACAATGCACTGAGACTCAAAATGGTATGCCTCGTGGTTGCCGTAACCCTGGAACAACAGTAACCTTATACGTAGCCTGCCCTGCACACGGGCCGCAGGAATAACAAAAAGAGAACCAGATTTCTGAAAAAGCCTTGTGCGATGAACATAGTACTTCAAGAACCTAACCCCATCCTGTTCCTGTCTATTAGAGGAAGCTAGACAGAAGGAAGGAAGATCAATTGCCTGGATGATGTGAAATTCTGAAACAACTTGGGGGAAAAAACTGATAGGCAATCACAAAACAAACGGTCCGGGTTTAAAATCAGAAATGGAGAATTACAAGACCAATCCTAAAGTTCGGCTACTCACCAAACAGGCAAACTGCGAAGAAACACAGATTCAAGATAATACCAGGTTCAAATTGCAAGAAAAGGTGGGATCCAGAAATACAGGATAAGCATTAGTTTCCCCTTGGAGAAAGGCTGAACCTTAATGGAATTAAAGGGTTACTAATAAATATGTAATAATAATAATAATAATAATAATAATATGTTATAGGGTTTATCCCCCTAATTAAATAAGGGTACTCCCATTGCGGAAAGATATTTTATTCAGAAGTCATTACAGCTCAAACTTTAAGGTTTTAGGTGGACTATCTCAGTTTCCTGAAACTGTACAGTGATGTTGTTGCTACAACATCCTTGGTATTTTTTTATGATCAACTGACCAGAGCTATCCGTAGGATGGTGTAGTAGCAGCACCACTGTACAATTTCAGGCTACTGAGATAGTACAACTAAAAAAATTAAAGTTAGAACTATAATAACCTTTGAATAAAATACCTTCATTTTTAAAAAATATTACTACCCCTTTAAGGCCAGCTCTTTCTCAACACCATCCTGAAGGAAGGTTAACATTACTGAACACTAGGGGAGGTGAAAAGAATAATCAACAAGATCTCGAATGAAAGAGCAAACTGGTATAGCAAAGGGAATAAAGCTGATAAGATCTTGACAAACAAGCTAAACGCCCCAAATCTTAATTCAATGATTACCATAATAATAGCTAAAGATGTTCTGATACCTAAATAAGCATACATAAGTCTATTGTAAAAAAAACAGTAGCTGTTACTTAAATTTAGGAGCCATTACTGCAGTGCTCTGCTTCACTTCCTGTCCTAGCATCCAGTCTACTAGATTACCTCTTCAGAGAAGGAGCTTGTATTGAAACTGCATACTTTCCTCCACACTGGCCTTAGAAAGATAAGTCTGTAAGTAGGCTATCTTTAGTTTTAAGTTAATAGTTTGTGTTTTTATTCAGTTAGCTACAGTTTGATATTTGTTTGCAGCATCTGCAGGGAGTTATGCACTAGACCTCATTTTCTGTTAGCTATTGATTTAACAGTAATGTATCATGCCTATCTCTGTTTGTATTTTGTGGTTCTAAGATAATTTTTGCTAATACATATTTTTATAAATTTGTGTTTTGCAGTTTTACAAATATAAAAAATATTTTCAATAGATTTCAATCGCTATTCCTGCCTACTGGGTCTTTATTGGGAATTTGTTCACTGTCTGCCAAGCCTTGTACTACAGACACATTGTGAGGGCAGAACAAAAGGTAAACCATGTGTAAGTCTGGACCAGACAGCAAACACATTCAAAGAATTTTACAAGGCTTTATATAACATCCCTAAAAAAATCTCAGGAAAAATAAATAAAAGAATATTTAAAAAAAGATAAACCTTCTGAAAAACCCTTTAGAATACTCATCCGAGTTAGAACATCCTTTTACTGAGGAAGAGGTGGGTAAAATAATACGGACATTAAAAATTAATAAAGCCCCAGGTCCAGATGGATATATTTGTTTGTTTTATAAACTGATGGGAGAAACTATCATCCCATATTTAACGATGACGTTTAATGAGATAAGACAAGAAAAAGTATTCCCTCCAGAAATGCATCTATAACTCCAATATTTAAACAGGGGAAAGACGCAACCATGACTGCAAATTACAGACCTAGATCCTTGATAATAGGATTTTAGTCTTACCTGTTAAATCCTTTTCACTTAGTCCATACAGGTCACTGGTACTCTGGGAGGCGTAAGTCCCCTTTAATAGGCAGGAACAACTATGCAAATGATTTGCAAGGGGCGGAGCCTCCCCTCTTACTTAAGCCACCTTCTGGCCAGAGCCACTTTAGATTGATTTGAGACCCTAAAACTGACCTCAGGTAAGCAAAAAGAAAGACTCCTGTGAGCATGCCCGAACGGTCTCCCACTGGATGCCACAGGAGAGCCAAGACTGGTCCCTTGACAGGGTGGGAGACCAGTGACCTGTATGGACTAAGTGAAAAGGATTTAACAGGTAAGACTAAAATCCTATTTTCACTGTCGTCCAATACAGGTCACTGGTACTCTGGGATGTACAAACATTGAGCTGATCCAGAGGCGGGAAGTAAGGCAAGGACCAGGCGCAAGGCCCAAGTCACTAGAACTGCTATGACCAGTTAATAACATAGCCCAAACTGTAAGTGTCAACGGACACCAACCAAGGGAACAATCCCTGAACTAACACAGCACACAGAACTAGAGCCAACCGGGCTCAACAGTAAGGAAGCACTAAGGATCACAGAGCGGAAGACCTACACAGGCAAGACTGCTTCCAGGACCTTCCTTCCAAAACTGGCATCAGCCGAAGCCAGTACATCAACTCGATAGTGCTTAGAAAAAGTGTGCACAGAGGACCAAGTGGCCGCTCTGCACAGTTGATCAGCAGAAGCTTGATTCTTGTAGGCCCAAGAGGCCCCAATAGATCTGGTGGAATGGGCAGTCACCCGGAAGGGAACATGCTTATTCCTCAACTTATAGGCTTCACGGATGGTAGCCTTAATCCAAGAGGCAATGGTAACTTTGGAAGCCGGTCTCCCTGCCCTAGGCCCCTCAGGAATGACGAATAGAGCGTCAGACTTCCTGATAGACTCGGTGCAATGAACATAAAACTTGAGGCAACGCACCACATCCAACAGATGGAGATCTCTTTCCTTGTCAGATGAAGGATTAGGGCAGAAAGAGGGAACCACAATCTCCTGATTGATGTGAAACTCGGACACAACCTTGGGTAAGAATTCCTTGGTAGTGCGAAGCACAGCCTTATCCTTGTGGAACACCAGGTAAGGAGGTTTACAAGACAAGGCCTGTAACTCTGCTACCCGGCGCACTGACACAATAGCCAAAAGGAAGGCCATCTTCCAAGTCACAAGACGTATTGGAATGGAAGCCAAGGATTCAAACGGTGGTCGCTGGAGAACTCCCAGCACCAAATTGAGGTCCCACTGGGGAGCAGGACTCTTGAAGGCAGGTCTAACATGAGTCACACCTTGGAAGAAAACTTTCACATCAGGAAGAATAGCAATCCTTTCCTGGAAAAACACAGACAAGGCAGAAGTCTGAACTTTGAGGGAACTCAGACTGAGCCCCTTATCCACACCGTCCTGCAAGAAGGCCAGGACAGTGGGAAGATGGAAGTCAAGGGATAACTTCTTGTCAGAACACCATGTCACGAAAGTTGACCATATGCGATGATAGATCTTGGAAGACACAGGCTTACGAGCACTGAGCAGAGTCGAAACCACAGAAGGAGAAAATCCTTTCTTTGCTAGAATCGAGGATTCAACCGCCATGCCATCAAATGGAGAGAGTGAACATCCTCCTTCCACAGATACCCCTGAAGAAGTAGGTCCGGACGGGCAGGAAGTGGGATCGGATCCTTCACTGACATGGCCATCAACTCCGGAAACCAGGACTGGCGAGGCCAGTTTGGAGCAATCAGGATGACAGGACAACGTTCTCTCTTCAACTTCTGGATAACTCTGACCAATAGAGGAAGAGGAGGGAAGATGTAAGCCAGGGGGAAATCCCAAGGGATCGACAAGGCATCCACTGCTAGAGCAAGGGAGTCCCTCAACCGGGAGCAAAACACCGGAACCTTCCTGTTGTGTCTGGTAGCCATCAGATCCACCACAGGCATCCCCCACCGTTGAGTGAGCATGTGAAACACCTCTGGGTGAAGAGCCCATTCTCCGCTGTCGACGGTGTGACGACTTAGGAAGTCTGCCATGACGTTGTCCACGCCTGGAAAATGAACTGCAGAGATGACAGGCACGTGATCTTCTGCCCAAGACAAAATATCCTTGACCTCCCACCAGGCGGAACCGCTTCTTGTGCCGCCTTGCCTGTTGATGTAAGCCACCGCCATGGCGTTGTCGGACTCCACTCTGATCGGAAGACCGGTCAATTGAGACTCCCAGTGCCTCAGGGCCAGCCGGACAGCTCGAAGTTCCAGAACATTGATGGAGAGCATGGATTCCTCCAGACCCCATTTCCCCTGAGCACTGAAGCGACCCCAGACTGCACCCCAGCCCCGAAGGCTGGCATCCGTAGTGACTGTGGTCCAAAGAGGAACTAGAAAGGATCTCCCTTTCAGGAGATGAGAGAGATCTAACCACCAGTGCAGACTCGACTCGACATGAGGAGGAAGAGAAACAGACAGATGTTGATGATCTGGATGATTCTTGCACGTCTGGATCACAAATCTCTGAAGATCCCTGGAGTGGGCCATGGCAAATGGTACTGCTTCGATTGTGGAAATGAACTTCCCCACTAAGGACGACAACTTCGGTACTGGAATTTCGTCCATGTCCAGAAACCCAGCCACTCTGACGGCTATCTGGTGAGCCACGTCCTCTGGAAGAAACACCATGCATTGGCGAGTGTCGAACAGGAGACCCAGGAACAGAAGCCTCTGAGATGGAATCAAGTCCGACTTGTCCAGATTCAGGATCCAGCCATGACGGTTCAGGGTGTGCATGCACATCTGTAATTGCTGATGGAGAAGCTCCGCTGAGGAGGCCTTCAGTAGGAGATCGTCCATGTAGGGGGTCACTCTGATCCCATCCTGATAGAGCACCGCTATCAAGGAGCCCAACACCCTCTGGAAGACCTGAGGGGCTGATGTCAGCCCAAAGGGGAGCGCTGCAAACTGAAAGTGACCCCTGTGGCAGGCAATCCGGAGATACCGCCTGCTCTCTGGATGAATAGGGATGTGAAGATAAGCATCCTGAAGGTCCAGGGAGGCAAGAAACTCCCCTGGAGACATTGCTGCAATCACAGAGCGCAGGGACTCCTGGCGGAAGTGGGAAGTCACCACATAGGCATTGAGATCTTTGAGATCCAAAATGGGACGAGCTCCTCCGTCCTTTTTGGCTACCACAAACAGGTTGGAATAAAATCCTGAACCTGTGTCCCCTTGAGGAACCGCCTCCAGGACCTCTTTGTTCAAGAGATCCTGAATAGCGTCGTCGAACAGACGCCTTTTTGCGGGTTCCTGAGAAGGACGAGTAAAATGGAACCGAAAAGGGAGGAAGGGAAGAGAAAGGGATCCTGTATCCCTCTGACACCACCTGAAGAACCCATGGGTCCGCCACCGACTCCTCCCAAGTCCGGCGAAAGATGCGGAGACGACCGCCTACAGCCGGATGCGGACCCGGGTTCGGCGAGTCATGCCGAAGCAGTCTTGGAGGTCTTGGCCTTGGAGGCAACTTTGGGCTTCCAGGACTGTTTGGGCTTGGAGGAGGAGCGCGTAGTGGGAGGACCCGTTTGGGCCGAGGAGCGTGTCTCAGTCTGAAAGGAACGAAAGGACCGATTGCGTTTGGCTGGAAACTTTTTCTTAAAGACTGAGGGTAGAAGAGTACTTTTACCGCCAGTAGCCTCACTGATCATTTCTTTGAGTTCAGACCCAAAAAGCAAATTCCCCTGAAAGGGCAAGGAAAGCAAGGCTTTCTTAGAGGCTGCATCAGCAGACCAAATTTTCAGCCAAAGAGCGCGTCTAGCCACCACAGAAGAAGTGGAGGCCCTCGCCATCATGCGCACAGCATCAAAAGCAGCGTCAGCAACATAGTTCTGAGCTTCAGTGATATTAGCAAGTAGCTGCAACTGTTCAGATACCGGCGCATCCTGGCGAACAGCTTCAGTCAGTCGTTCAGTCCAGGCCGCAATAGCTCTATTAACCCATGCCACAGCAAAGGTTGGGCGCATGGCCGTGCCAATGGAGGCAAAAATAGACTTAAGAGAGAGCTCTAGCTTCTTATCCGTCCAGTCCTGCAGGGCAGAGGCATCTGAGACCGCCAAAGCGGTAGATTTGGATAGTCTAGAAACAGGAGCATCCACCTTGGGAGGATGAACCCATTTTGCCAGCTCCGCCTCAGGAAAAGGGTAAAGTTTAGCAAACTTTTTGGAGACAGAGGAAGATCTATCAGGATTCTTCCATGCCTCAGAGACCAGACGGGCAAGAGTAGGGTTAGTTGGAAAACAAACAACTGGCTTAGATGGCTTTTTCTGAAAAACATCAGTAGGATCATAAGTGGATTCCTGAGTCAAAGGAAGGTTGAGCGTATTCAGAACCGCTCTGATCAGACCCTCAGCCGAGACTTCAGGGTCACACTCATAGGGGTCCCCAATGGACCTGTTAGATTCAATAACAGTACGTTCCTCAGCATCAGAATCCTGTAAGAGTTCTTCTTCAGAAGAATCAGTGATATCAGGAGCTCCCTGTGGCTTAGGCAGGGAGGTCCTGATAGTAGAGGGGGTCTGCCAGACCTGGAGAGCCCCCTGTATCTGAGAGGGAAAGAGTTGAAGCGTGGATCTGAGATCCCTAGTGGCAGCTTTAAACTCCCTCACCCAAGATGGCTCAATAGCGTGGCTGGGAAGCCCAGGGTTGCTATCTTGACCAGTACAATTAGGGCATAGATCCCCCACATTATCGCCATCCAGCCCAATGTGGCAAGAGGAGCAAAACGCCATGGGGGTAGCAGACCCCCCATCCTCCTTAGACTTGGGTCTAGCCCCTAGCTCCAGTGAAGTAGACATGCTCACAGCGTCAATATACCCCACTAATAACACTATCACCCAGAAAAAGTGTAAAAGATTAAAGTTTCACCCCAGAAATGTTCTAAAAACGGACTTATCTGGCCAGCGAAGGGTTAATCTGTTGCGTAGTGTACTCGCCTAGGAAAAGTACCACAAAATGGCGGCCGTCATGACAGCCAATCAGAAACGAGCGCGAACCAAGCGCTCATGGGAAATGTAGTTTTCCTTTACAAGTACCCCAAACAGTGCCCGAAGCCCCCCTGAACACCCCACATAAATAAAACACATTCCGGATGATAGAGCAGGAGCCTAGCATTAAAATGAGCCCTCTCTGAAGTTGCTGTGACAAGCGGTTCCAGAGATATGTCCCACACTGTGAATTCTCATAGAGAGTAAAGGAGCCCTTGCGTCTGAGCGGGAAAAAGCCGCGCTTAAAGGCGCGGAACACCATTTTTAATAAAGTTTAGTAAAACATTAAAAAGTGCCCAAACAAGCATGAAACACATGAGAAACATAAATAAATGAATACCCAAAGCTCCAAAACCCAGAGAATACCACAGAAATTGCATAAAACAGTAATAATGCAATAGAAACACCCTATGAGTGCTGGAGTGTATTAAAACTCCCAAATACAAGCCCATCAAAGGGACACTGTGGGGACAAGTGGACCTTCAGCACTCAATGGGTGACTCACCTTCCTTGCAGGACTTCTGTCTTCAGGTGACCATGATAAGGAGGGAAAGAACCAGAGGTAAATTCCCCAGTAGGGGAGCTGCTTAACACAAGCTGTCCCCTCTTCAGGGCATAAGGTCCACAGAAAATCCCTGGAAGCTGCACCAGCCACTTTAAAGAGGGCAATTCACAGCCATGGTCACCCTCCTAATGGTGGTATTCCATATTTGAATAAAAAAATAATAAACTACTAAGATGCATAGATGTTCTCTACCTGGTGTGCAAGCACACCAGGAACAAATCAATCTAAAGTGGCTCTGGCCAGAAGGTGGCTTAAGTAAGAGGGGAGGCTCCGCCCCTTGCAAATCATTTGCATAGTTGTTCCTGCCTATTAAAGGGGACTTACGCCTCCCAGAGTACCAGTGACCTGTATTGGACGACAGTGAAAAATGTAGATACGAAGATCTATTCGGCTGTAATTGCTAATAGATTAAAGCCAGTAATAGAATTAATTCTCCCTAAAGATCACATAGGATTTGTAAAAGGACGGTATGCATGTTAACATTAGGAAAATTATAAATCTATTAGATTATTCAAATACAACTCGAATTCCTATGATTGCCCTTTCATTAGATGCCGAAAAGGTCCTATGTACCCATTACCTTGTCTGCTATGCAGCAAAGAGAACTGTGCGTATTCTCAGATGCATTCACTATGGCCATAGCATCTGTAGCCTACCTAAAAGTGATTGACATTTAAGGACAAAGTCATGTTGGATTCATCATGGGAAAGTCTAAACTTGCTCCATGTCCTGCTCACACTGTTCCACGCCTAGAGCCTTGTGCTGCTGTCCTAGCAGTTGAGATGGCAGAATTGATCATTGATGAACTGGACACTGAAATCCATGCAGTGAAGTTTTACACAGACAGCAGGATTGTGGTAGGATATATTCACAATGCTTCTGAAGGTTGGCTCTACTCATCTTACACATGAAGTCTTAACTACACTTATGGCTGAACTCATGGCCATCATGGATGCTCGACCTTTGGTTCCAGTGTCTACAGGTCCACAAATGCCAGTAGTTTTGACACCTGCAATGCTTTTGACACAGAAGTTTGAAACAACAACAACCCACCCAGGAGAGTTTGATCTCACAGACCTCTACACCAAGCAATGGAAGCAAGTTCAGAGTCCTTCTGGAGACGACGGAAACAAGAGTACCTGGTGACACTCCAGTCATGCAGAAAATGGCAAGCTGAGAAGCCTAACTTGCAAATCGGAGATGTCGTTTTGCTGAAAGACACTCAAGTTTCCAGGAACAAATGGCTGGTTGGACACATTGTTAAAGCCGTATCTAGCAGTGATAGTAAAGTTAGAAAGGTTGAAGTTAAAGTTATGAAACAGGGCACCCCTAAGGTGAACTTTTAACCTGTCGCTGAAGTAGTCTTACTCCTCAAAAAAGAAATATAGTGGTATAATGTTATTATTCCAGGCAGGGAGTGTTCTGATAGCTGTATATGCATACGTAAGTCTATTGTAAAAAAAACAGTAGCCGTTGCTTTAATTTAGGAGCCATTACTACAGGGCTCTGCTTCACTTCCTGTCCTAGTAGCCAGTCTACTTGATTACCTCTTCAGAGAAAGCTTGTTGTCACGCTAATATAACGCTAGATCCTCTAGCACAGGAAGGGAGGCCTGAGTGAAGGATTCCCCAGAACAGGACTGAAGATGATTAGCCTCCTCCAACAAAAGATTAGGGAGGGAGTTGTGCTGCGGCTAATGCCGGTAAAAGGTGCTGGCCACAAAGTCAGATTGGTCCCCTTCGGTTGAGCCAAAGGGGGCCCGCGATAACTCTGTTTAGCCAAGCTCTACTACCTAATCCCCAGGGAGCATAATATCTCCAAAAGAAAGCAGGGTACTCACTCAGGTCTGTAGAAGTCACTGGAGAACAGGAAAGGAAGACGCCAAGCAGGATCCCTAACTGGCAGAGTAGGTATACCAATACAGGAGGCAGGTGAGTACTCAGGTGTTCAAGCCAGATCATACACGGATATTGGTAATGCAGGGTGCTGGAGAGTAGTCAAGGAATTAGGCCAGGTCATACAAGGAAAATCTGCTGGAAAACAGAACCACAAGAAGAGTCAGGAAACGGAGCCGGGTCATACACTGGATTCCAAAGGACAAGCTAGGTACTAAGGGGCTAGACTGGAGAAAGTCAGGAGGTAAGCCATACACAGGATACTCAAAAGGCTCTCTATACACAGGGGAAGGACGCTATACTAACTTGCCCGACATAAGATAGTGGCACCGGAAGTAACAGTGGCATCCCTAGCGACAGGAAACCAAGCCGTGACTAAGCACAAACGTCACAGCCGGCAGAAAGACGGAGCACGCAGGCACCGCGAACAGCAGGACGGACAAAGGAAAGCAAAACCCCGGACGTGACACTTGTATTGAACCTGCACACTTTCTTCCACACTGGCCTTGGAACGATAAGTCTGTAAGTAGGCTATCTTTAGTTTTAAGTTAATAGTATACGTTTTTATGCAGTTAGCTACAGTTTGAGGTTTGTTTGCAGCATCTGCAGGGAGTTATGCACTAGGCCTCATTTTCTGTTAGCTACTGATTTAACAGTAATGCATCATGCCTATCTATATTTGTATTTTTTGGTTGTAAGCAGATAATTTGCTAATACATATTTTTATAAATTTGTGTTTTGCAGTTTTACAAATATAAAAAATATTTTCAGTAAAGATTTCAATCGCTATTCCTGCCTACTGGGTCTTTATTGGGAATTTGTTCGCTGTCTGCCAAGCCTTGTACTACAGACACGTTGTGAGGGCAGAACAAAAAGTAAACCATGTATAAGTCCTGACCATATAGCAAACACATTCAAAGAATTTTACGAGGATTTATATAACATCCCTAAAAAAGCTCAGGAAAAAGAAATAAAAATATTTAAAAAAGATAAACCTTCCGAATAAACCCCTTAGAATACTGAACTGAGTTAGAACATCCTTTTACTGAGGAAGAGGTGGGTAAAATAATACGGACATCAAAAATTAATAAAGCCCCAGATAGATATATTAGTTTGTTTTATAAACTGATGGGAGGAACTACCATCCCATATTTAACAATGACGTTTAATGAGATAAGACAAGAAAAAGTATCCCCTCCAGAAATGCTACAAGTATCTATAACGCCTACAACAAGGGAAAGACGCAACCATGATTGCAAGTTAAAGACCTATATCCTTGATAAATGTAGATACGAAGATCTATTCTGCTGTAATTGTAACATAGTAACAAATTGCTATTAAAGCCAGTAATAGAATTGTCCATAAAGATCAGGTAGGATTTGTAAAAGGACGGTATGCATATAACAACATTAGGAAAATGATAAATGTCAGGTCTTGACCTTGCTGCCTTGTGATCCTTTTAGGTCTCCTTACCTGGGGAGCTCGCAGCTCCGTTGCTATTGGTGCTCTGGGAGTTTTATTCTGCTCTGTCCATTTCCTCCCTGCTTGATTATTCGTGCTCTGTAGTTTGTCTTTCCCTTCTGGTTCCTGACCGTGGTTTTTTGACTCAGCTTCTGCTCAGCTCTGGCTTCTGTCATTCCGGCTAGATTCTTCCTTGCCTGCCTGCTGTGGTTCCCGTCTGCTCCTGGTAAGACCTTCTAGTAGTCCCTATTCCTCTACATCCCTTGTTGTGTTGCTCCGATCTACTCTGCGTACCTCTGCTGTAGTCTCCTCCGGACGCATTGGCTTGGGCCTCATTGCCATTCTCTGTGGGTTCTGGTTCTCTGCCTGTCCTGGGCTTGTCATTTTAGGGTGCAGTCTCAGCCCACTGTTGCCTCTCCCTCTCTGCCCTGCCCCAGCTTGTTGCGCCGGCTTCGTGCTGCCTCTCTGGCTCCTTCCGTCCCGCCCTCTCCTGCACCTGTTTGGGCGGCTGGGTCTCTCTCTGTGGTCTATCCGGGGCTCCGGCCTTCGGTTACTCCCCGCTGACAGGTCCCGATTTGCCTTGATAGTGGTGTTCCCCCAAAGTAGTGTCCTGCTGTCTGGGTGGTGCATCACGGGGAGGGCCGCGTGATCTGTTGCGGACGAGAGTGGGAGCCTTCTGGTCCAGGTCTTCCCACCTGCGGTGGAGGTCCATGGTCCAGATTCAGGTTGGGATTGGGCCAGGTGATTTTCTCAGGAGTTTGGGCTTGAAACTCACCACCGGACAGCGGGGTTTCTCCTGTGCTGGCTTGCCCTTAGCGGTGTTTTCCCTTCCTTGGCTGAGGCTTTCTCCGGTGGGGGTCCTTCTTCCGGGTACAGGGGTTAGCAGGGGTTGGTCCTCATCTTTGTGGGATCTGAGGATCAGGAATAGGGGTACTTCCTTGTTGTTTGGCCTCCTTGAGTTTTGCCTTTTGCTGATTAGGGGCCTGGGGGGTTGGCAGGATTGTAGGGTTGGACCTTGTCCGGATTCCCGGTGATCGGACTGTTTCAGTTCACGGTCTGCTTGCGGAAAGGGGTCTTCTGGGTTCCAGTTCTAGCCTTGGGGGGTTCCTCAGGACTCTTCCCTGGTCTGTCTTGGTCCTCCGTCTTCTCCAGACTCCTTCCCTCAGCCTAAGGATCCACCTTTTGCCTTGGGGGTCAGGTTAGTACAGTTCTCCCTTGCATCTATCCTGGTCTGGGTCCCAGCTCAACTGGGATCGGACATCTGGCTTTGCGGCCAGCACCTTTAACACAGCTTTGGCCGCAGCAAGGAGGCAAGGGCGGCTGTCACCGCTCACAAGCATTGCACTCCAGCGTCGCTCTCTGGCTTCTTACCTGGTCACCTCGGTTGGCCGTGACAGAATAATTGAGCCAAGACACGGAACCTGCAGAACTGCCTCAGTTAAAGGCGAGACAGGACCAGCAGGAACAGATCCTTTCCTCCCATGAAAGCCACCTCAGGAGTTTAGAACAGAAGATGGATAAGATCCTAGAATTTCTACAACGATCAAGCGCCCCACTCCAGCATCAGCTAATCCACCTCCAGAATCTGCTCTTCGGAGTCTGGGACCACAGCTTGCCCCAACTTTGGAAGAGCTCCCAAATTTCCCTTACCTGAAAAATATTCTGGAATTGATGTTGAATGCAGAGGTTTCATTAACCAATGCTTACTACATTTCAATAATTCACCTCAGTTTTTCAGTACCCATGCATCCTGCGTGTCCTTTATCATTTCATTATTGAAAGGTAAAGCCCTGGCTTGGGCATCTCCGCTTGTTGAACAGAATTCCCCACTCGTGCAGGACATTGACGAATTCCTAAGAATGTTCAGATTGGTATTTGACGTGCCTGGCAGAAGAGCTACAGCAGAAGTTTCCTGAATTACGCCAAGGATCGCGACCCCTTAACCTCTATGCTATAGAATTCAGAACCCTGGCTTATGAAACTGATTGGAATCAGGGTGCCCTGAAAGCGGCTTTTCGTAGAGGGTTATAATGATGATGAATAATTCCAGAAAATATACATAAACATTGGTGGTTTGGGGAAAAGGATGTACAATGCAGGTTACTTGTATATTGTAATGCTGATAAAACACAATAACTAGTGTAGCGATTCACATGAGTAAATTAAATTAAAAGTGCCTAATAAAATACAGTGATATAAGATGTGAGACTCATAGACCTCATAATTCCATCAGTAACTAATTGGATTAAGTAGTGATGGGTGAATTAAAAGTGATATAGGGATGAAATGGTCCCCTTAACTGAAATACAATTATCTATGGCAAATAGATATAAAGCATTGGTCGTAGGTATGTCATGTGGATGACAATACATAGGAGAGTAAAAATATTAGATTCTAATATATCTCCAGTCAAAGGATACAAAAAAGTTCTGGAATACAATCATACAAGAATTGGTCATAAAATTCTATGATAATTATAGGGCACATCTGTTAGAAAAACACACAAAATAAAACAGCTCATAATATGATATGAGAAATAGAACCACAATCCTAGATGTCAATAAAACCAATTACTATCTTACATAATGGGCATGAATCACATATTTTATAGTGTTTTTAATTTTTATAATTAGCATCTCATGACAAGCCACATTATTATTGAAGACACCAGATGTCTAAATCTTCATTTAAATGGAGCTAGACTTTGGCGTTGGAAAACCCAGTATGATTCTTGTTTCGCTAATAATTGATGTCTATTTCCACCTCTCTCTTGTGGAAGTATGTGGTCAGTAATTGTAAATTTAAGAACATTTGGATCATTGTTGTGATATTGGTGAAAATAGTATAGAGTGGTATAGAGTGATTTATTTTGCCTTGAAGAATATTTCTTCTGTGTTCAAGAAATCTTTCTTTTGCCTGTCTAATGGTCCTGCCAATATATTGAAAATGACAAGGACATTCTAGTAAATAAATAATATACTTAGTAGTACAATTGTAAAATCCTTTAATATGATATACTACTCCTATGGTGGTGCTGGTGAATTGGTGCATTCCATGTTGGACAAATTTACAGGTGATAGAAGAAGTATGTCCACATCTGAAGTTGCCTGCTAATTTTTCACTGTACTTATATGTAGGTGCAATATGATTTTGTGGATTAGGACTTTTTCTTAATGTACTGGGGGCTAGCTTGTTTTTGAGATTCAATGTTTTTTTTGAAGATAATTTCTGTTTTTTTATGGATAGTATTTACCAAATACTTATCGCCCAAAAGGATACCCCAATTCTTATTTAAACTATGTTGGAGTTTTGTTCTTGCTGAATTGTATTTAGTAATGAAAGGGACCGTTGGTTCTTTTTTCTAGGGTGATGACTGCTTGAGGCCTCTATGTAACTGTTGGCGTCTACAGATTTATAGTGAGTCTTTGTGACAATATTATTTGCATGTGAACTTAAGTGAAGGTCTAAAAAAATTATTTCTTGTCTGTTATATTCAACTGTAAATTTGAGACCTAAAGTGTTTTGATTGATGGTGTTTTGAAATGTATGAATGGATTCTTCGTTCCCCCTCCATATGATCAACAGATCGTCTATATATAATAAATAGAGGATGAAGTTGCCCCCAAATTGGGTGTATAGATGATGATCTTCCCAATATCCCATAAAGATGTTGGCGTAACTAGGGGCAAACCTCGTCCCCATAGCGGTCCCGTGTTTTTGCAAATAATGGTTCTGATTAAATGAATGAATTGGATTGATTGGATAATTAAGGACTGTTGGATAGATGGGAGATCATGATGTTTTTCAAAACAGTATTGTATTGCAGATAAACCTTGCTTGTGGTCAATCACTGTATACAGTGAAGTGACATCACACGTAATCCACCAAAATTCAGGATTCCACTCGATTTCTGAAAGTTTATTAAGAACATGTGCAGAATCTTTGGTATAGAGGCCTCAAGCAGTCATCATCCTAACTGGCTAAAAAGCATACCATACGGGTCAATTGCAACGGATCAAAAGAAATTGTACTTATGATGAAACATTTGAAGAATAAGTGACAATCATGCAAAATAGGTCTAAAGAAAAAGGATATAATAATAATATTTTATCTACTGCAATGAAAAAAGTACAAGCCGTACCAAGATCCCAATTGCGAAAGAAAGATTCCTTGAACACAGAAGAAATATTTTTCAAGGCAAAACAAATCACTCTATACCACGTCATTTTCACCAATATCACAATGATCCAAGTGTTCTTAAATTTATAATTACTGACCACATACGTCCACAAGAGAGAGGAGGAAATAGACATCAACTATTAGCATAACAAGATTCATACTGGGTTTTCTAACTCCAAAGTCTAGCTCCACAAGGTTTAAATGAAGATTCAGACATCTGATGTCTTCAATAATAATGTGGCTTGTCATGAGATGCTAATTATAAAAATTAAAAACACTATAAAATATGTGATTCATGCCCATTATGTAAGATAGTCATCAGTTTTATTGACATCTAGGATTGTGGTTCTTTTTCTCATATCATATTATGAGCTGTTTTATTTTGAGTGTTTTTCTAACAGATGTGCCTTATAATTATCATAGAATTTTATGACCATGTCTTGTATGATTGTATTCCACAACTTTTTTGTATCCTTGATCAGAGATATATTAGAATCTAATATTTTTACTCTCCTATGTACTATCATCCATATGACATACCTACGACCAATGCTTTATAGCTATTTGCCATAGATAATTGTATTTCAGTTAAAGGGACCATTTTATCCCTATATCACTTTTTAATTCATCCCATTTTTACAACTATGATTTCCACCCTTCGCTACTTAATCCAATTAGTTACTGATGGATTTATGAGGTGTATGAGTCTCACATCTTATATCACTCTATTTTATTAGGCACTTTTAATTTCATTTACTCATGTGAATCGCTACACTAGTTATTGTGTTTTATCAGCATTACGATATACAAGTGACCTGCATTGTACATCCTTTTCCCCAAACCACCAATGTATATGTAGATTTTCTGGAATTATTCATCATCAATATAACTCTACACACTATAGCGCTGTGATGCGGATTACACCCCCATCGGTGGTTTAGATCTATGAAATATATACTTTAAGTATAATGAGTCATTTTCAATATATTAAATACATAGAATGGAGGAAAGAGACATATATGTTGTTTTTATGCAATTTCTATTATTCTTTATACCAAACAGATACAGGTTTAATATTAATTAGCTGTTGCTGATTTTTGATTGGCTAATGAACTTTTAAATAGCGATTAGCGCCGGCACGGTGCCCCACGCTTCAGACCAAGGTGCATATTTGGAGCTGAAACACGTTGAGCTTTTTTGACCCACTATTGGACAACTTTATCCAGTTTACAAGCAGTTGTGGATTCCCATTTGGATTGAACAGTTATACTTCATATCCCGAACATCCAGAGGACGTTGCTATTGAGGAGGACATCGCTATCACAGTGCCTGTGATTCCTGTGAGTCTTATCTGTGGCAGACAAATGATTTGCTGTGTTGGTTTGGCCCACCCCCTGGTGACCTTTTTATACCTGGCTATCACATCTGTCAGATGCCCTTTCGTGGTGTTTCTGAGCCAGTTGTACTGTTGCTGTGTTCCTGTGTTCCGGATTCCTGTGTACCGAATCGGCTTGTCCTGACTATTCTCCAGTGTTCCTGTTTGTGTATGATCCGTCCCGTCTGACTACCACCCTTGGATCCTGACCCGGTTTGGCTGACGTTCCTGCTTGTGTATGACCCGGCTTGTATGACTACCTCCTACGTGCTCCGACCCGGCCTGGCTGACTTCCTGCTCCGAAGATCGACTCCTGCTTGTTCCAGTGACCTGCATTCCAGTTGTCGCCGCCGCAACATTTTTATCTGCTGTTCCAGCCTTTGGTGTGACTGCCTTGCCTGGTGTACTACAATCAGTGCAGTGTTTCTACCTGTGCAGAGCTGTGCGTTTCTACGCCTCCCTCATACTGCAGAGCCTTGCTATACCGCTGAAAAGCCTCGACTAAATGTGCTTTTTAACCCTAGCAGTGCTGCCTTGGTTCCACTCTCTCCACTCCCGTAAGAGTCTCGTTCTCGGTGATACTCCTGCTGAGTTGGCCGCTCTCCGTCGGCAGCTCTGTACATCCTTGCAGAGAATTCACATCCGTTGGGCTGGTTGGGCGCCTAAGACTCTCTCTCTCTTTGTAATACTGGGCGATTCCGTTATACAGAGTGGTGGCAGGCAAAGGCGTCAGCGTTAGCAAATCCGGTAACTACGCCCGTGGGGCTATTGGCTCTTGCACGTCATATCCCGGTGTCCGGTTAAGTCTGAGGAGGCTTGGCGGCTCTCGCATTGCAGGCCGGTTCCAATTACGCCCGTGGGGGCTATTTGCACTTGCACTAGCTGAAGCAGTTCCAGTAGGTACGCCCGAGGGGGCTAAGTGGATTCCTGTGCTTCTTCTTACTGAACACCGTGGCGAGGCAGTCCTGTATCCAGCCTATGATGAACTTTGTCTCCAGCACAGCCTTATAACACCCAGGGCGTTCCAAACATCCACATCTGAGACTGACTGTTATCAAGGACTTAACCCTCTGTGGTTATATTTCATTCTACTGCTGTGTATTTGTACATGTAATACGTTTGTGCATTTACTATTGTATCTATCAGTCCCTACTGCTGGTGTATATCAACCGCCACTAGAGGGCGTACCTTTGCTTTAAAGGGATAGTAATACTTCATTTTAACTTTATTTTATTTTGTAGGCATTAAAAAAACATGAAGAATGATATAAGTCTTATCTCTGAAACCTTTATGGTTTAAGAGATATTCACAAACAAAGTATCCCCCCCCTGTTCAACCAGATAAGAAGGGAGATGCCCAGGTAGACTGCAGAGAGGGACAATCTTCAATTAAGATAATGGAAAAAGCTGAAAAACTTTTCAAGGGGGGAAGGGCTTTCATTGTTTTCATACAAAGAAAATTGTCCCCTTCTGTTATCTGTACTGTCATACAACCAGACTCACATCTGAGAAGAGATGGCTTACACTAGGAAAAAGGGGCGGGGAGGGGAACTTTGCTTGTGAATATCTCATAAACCATAAAGGTTTGAGAGATAAGACTTATATCATTCTTCATGTTTTTTTAATGCCTACAAAATAAAATAAAGTTAAAACGAAGTGTTACTATCCCTTTAACTTACTCTAAATAAATTGTGTTTTTATTTCACACACTCGTCTGAGAGTCTTTAAAAACCATTACAATCGCTTCTCATCCTGAAAGCGGAAGTGCTGATCATTACTGCAGGAACCTCTGAAAGAATCAGTACAATCAGACAGCAAGTAAGGCTGCAAGTACCTCTTTTCAAGGCTATCACACTCTGGAAATCAAGTAAGGGGCCATCCATTGATCCAAGTGGATTTATACTGTTTATATGAACTGACTTGTATTTTTTTTTTTTTTTACAAACATCGAGACTTTAGCGATCTTATTGCTACATTGTGATACTGTATCCGTGTTTAGGATACATAGAACATTATTTAGTTACCATACCAAGATCACATTTAGTCCAGTGGATACATTAACCTATTTGGTTTATATACATAGGCCACTTGTTATGTTTAACGTTTTTATATATTTATGTTCTTTTAAATTATATATATTTTCTAATAAAAGTGAATTAGTCTTTCTGTATTGACCATATTTATTTATTTTATTTAGAAAATGTTTTATCAGGAAGAATACATTGAGATTTATCTCGTTTTCAAGTATGTCCTGGACAGTTTTCAGTAGAGAGTTGCATATTTACACAAATTGAGAAACATTATATATTACATGTTATTAAATATACATACGAATATACATACATATGGAAATTTTAAAATTATAAACAGTTACACTCTGTTTTTAGATATAGAGAAGCATTTACTTTTAAGGATTTTAGACTGGGAGCATATTTGATTATTTCAGGCAGATTGTTCCAGGCCTTTGGAGCTCTGAAGGAGAAGGTAGATCTTCCTGCTTCTTTCTTGTATTGTGGTATACGTAGCGAGTTGTTTGCAGTGGAGCGGAGGTTATACTTAGTATGGAGAGCAGGAGTGAGCAAACTGCTCAGGTAGTGTGGTAGTTTTCCAATATATGTTATTAGGATTATTATTATCCAGTGCATATATAGTATATCGCATATGTATGCATGCTTGGAACAGCCGTTCCAGGGTCCATAATGCTGTGGCAAGTGTGAGCAACTGGCCCTTCTAGAAGCTCAGATTGGAGCTCTAGAGAGTCATATTGCAACACTGAGTGATATTGACAACCTTGAGAGGAGTCTCTTGCTAACTGAGCAGAGTCTAGCTGGGTCACCTAGCAAAGAGGGAGGAGATCAGCTAGAAGGGAACCAGGCACATAGCTGGGTGACAGTTAGAAGTGGTTGAAGCGTAACTGTGTATTGCAAAAATACACAGTTAGAAGTGGTTGAAGTGGGGGAGGGAAGAGGAAGAGGGCAGCCAGTCCTGAGTTTTTCCATCCAAACAAATTTGCTCATTTAAGTGAAGATGTTAGGGAGGCAAACCCAGAAGTGGAATTGATGGAGAAGACTGTTCTCCCTAACAGCCGGGAGAACAGCTCCTCTAGCACACAGGGGATCCAGAGGGAAGTGAAGCCCAGGTAGGTTGTGGTGGTAGGGGACTCCATTATTAGGAGAACAGATAGGGTAATCTGTGGCTCTGATCGCAGCAACCGAATGGTTTGCTGTCTCCCGGGTGCCAAAGGTTCGGCATGTTACAGACAGGGTGGACAGATTATTGGGAAGGGCTGGAGAGGATCCAGCTGTCTTGGTGCATATTGGTACCAATGACAAAGTAAGAGGAAGGTGGAGAGTCCTAAAAGGTAATTTTAGGGATTTAGACAGTAAGATTAGGAACTGGACCTCCAAGGTAGTATTCTCAGAGATACTACCTGTGCCATGCACTACGCCAGAGAGACAGCGGGAGATTAGGGAGCTCAATGCATAGCTGAAGTCTTGGTGTAAGAAGGAGGGCTTTGGGTTTTTAGAGCACTGGGCTGATTTTGCTTTGGGGTACAATCTCTATAGCAGGGATGGATTGCACCTGAATGCAGGAGGGTCTCAAGTGCTTGGGGAGAGGATGACTAGACGGTTGGAGGAGATTTTAAACTAGGAAGTGGGGGGGACCAATAAATACTGGGATAGATAGTATAGAAAGGGAAGGCGATGTAGTTAATAACCAGGTGGGAGGATCTGGGGACGGGGTTAGTACAGATGATAGGGAGAAGGCTATAAACCACATAAAAATTAAATCACAAATGAAACATAGCAGTGGCATAAATTGTATGCTTGCAAATGCCAGAAGTTTAACTGGTAAAATAGAGGGACTGGAGCTGGTAGCTGAAATTGAAAACTATGACTTGATACGCATAACAGAAACATGGTGGGATGACACACATGATTGGTCAATCAATTTGGAGGGCTACATGTTATTTAGAAAAGATAGGTCAAACAAAAGAGGTGGTGGGGTCTGTCTGTATGTCAAACCAGCATTATTGCCTCAATTGCAGGAAGATATATGTGATGACAGTAGTGAACATGTGGAATCCCTGTGGGTTGAAATAATCACTGGGGGTAAAACTGCCCAAAAATATTAGTGGGTATTTGTTATAAACCACCAAACATTGGTGACCTTGAGGAATCAAAGCTATTAATGCAAATAGAAAAGGCTTCTCAAATAGGGAGAACTTTAATTATGGGGGATTTTAATTATCCAGAAATAGACTGGAAAAATGGAACAGCTAATTCTGCTACAAGCAGCAAGTTTCTGAACTTGTTGAATGACAATTTTTTGTCTCAACTAGTGCAGACCTCAACCAGAGGGAATGCATGTCTGGATCTGGTAATAACGGACAATGAAGAACTTATCTCTAACATCCAAGTTAGGGAGCACTTGGGGAATAGTGACCATAACATGGTATCGTTTGAGATAAATTCAAAAAAGCAATTTAGTATGGGTCCCACCAAAACACTGAATTTTAAAAACTTTAGCAGATTTAATTCATCCCTTGGTCTCGTTGACTGGGATAAAATATTTTCAGGAAAAAACACAGAAGGTAAGTGGAATGCCTTCAAAATAACATTGCAAAAATACACATATAAATGTATCGCTGTTGGAAACAAATACAAAAGAAGCAAATTAAAGCCAATGTGGCTAACCAGTAAAGTAATTCATGAAATAAATAACAAGAAAGCGGCATTTAAAGGGGAACTACCACCCCGCAGAGACCTAAGCTGTATTGATTCTTCATCTGGCGACTAGCTGCTTAGTAGCGCTAGTCGCCAGAAATATTACCCGGTTCTGAAGATTTCTGCCTTTTTTCGGACGGTCACTGGAACAGGAAGCACGGACGTCTCTTCACAGTGACGTCCGTGCGCCTGCGCTGTCAATCGCTTTTGAGCCGGCCGGCTCAAAAGGGATTGACAGCGCAGGGGCACGGACGTCACTGGGACGAGATGTCCGTGCTTCCTGTTCCAGTGACCGTCAGGAAAAGGACAAAATCTTGAGAACCGGGTAATATTTCTGGCGACTAGCGCTACTAAGCAGCTAGTCGCCAGATGAAGAATCAATACAGCTTAGGTCTCTGCGGGGTGGTAGTTCCCCTTTAAACATTACAAAGCTGAGGGATCAGCAGAGGCATTTGCAGTATACAAAAATGTCACCAAAACCTGCAAAAAGGCTATTAAATTAGCTAGACTGGAGAATGAAAAGAGTATTGCTAAGGAGAGCAAGAGCAACCGAAAGAAATTCTTTAAATACATTAATGGCAAAAAATTAAAGTCTGATAATGTTGGGTCCTTGTTATCTGAAATGGGTGAGATGGTCAAGGGGGACAGAGAGAAGGCAGATATTTTAAATAATTTCTTTTCTTCTGTTTTTACCAAGGAAGACCCAATGGACAAGAATCTGTAGACTATTTTTATAGAACAGTCACAGCAAGCATGGGACTGGCTAACACAAGAAAAAGTGTTAAAACATTTGAATGGTGTTAAGGTAGACAAATCTCCGGGGCCAGATGGTATACACCCACGGGTACTTAAAGATCTAAGCCAGACCCTGGCCAGACTGTTATATTTGATTTTCATGGATTCTTTTATTTCAGGAATGGTGCCCATGGATTGGCTTAAAGCAGATGTGGTGCCCATATTTAAAAAGGGATCAAAGTCATAGCCAGGAAATTACAGACCTGTAAGCTTGACATCTGTGGTAGGGAAGCTGTCTGAAAGGTTGCTAAGGGAATATATTCAAGAATTCTGCTGGAACAGGAATATCATTAGCAATACCAAACATGGCTTTGTGAAAGACAGGTCTTGTCAAACTAACCTGATCGCATTTTATGAAAAAGTGAGTAATAATATAGATGCGGGAGCGGCGGTTGATGTGATCTATTTAGACTTTGCCAAGGCATTTGATACAGTTCCACACAAGAGGTTACTGTACAAATTGAATGAAATAGGCCTAGGGGAAAATGTTTGTGTGTGGATTGGAAATTGGCTGAAAGAATGCAAAGAGTGGTAGTAAATGGCAAGTTCTCCAGTTGGATAAACGTGGTAAGTGGAGTACCTCAGGGATCTGTCCTGGGTCCTCCTCTTTTTAATTTGTTTATTAATGACCTCCCAGAGGGCATAGGGAGCCATGTATCAGTGTTTGGCGATGACACAAATTTAAGTAAGGTAATAAAGTCTGAAATGGATGTGTCTTCATTACAAGAGGATTTGGACAAATTGAGTAACTGGGCAGGCAAGTGGCAAATGAGATTCAATATAGACAAGTGTAAAGTTATGCATTTTGGGTATAATAATAAAAATGCAACATATAGTTTAAATGGTGTTTCTCTGGGGAAATCTACAAATGAAAAGGATTTGAGAGTAATGGTAGACAATAGACTTAGCAGTAGTATGCAGTGCCAACTGGCAGCTGCAAAGGCCAATATGATATTGGCATGTATTAAAAGGGGTATTGACTCAAGGGAGGAAGATATAATTATACCTCTTTACAGGTCCATGGTAAGACCCCACGCAGAATATGCTGTTCAATTCTGGGCGCCCTTTCTGAAAAAGGACATTATGGAACTAGAAAGAGTGCAGAGGAGGGCTACAAAACTAGTAAGGGGAATGGAAAGTTTTAGTTATGAAGAGAGGCTAGAAAAGTTAAACTTGTACACACTAGAGAAACGGCATCTTAGAGGGGATATGATAACACTATATAAATATGTTCAGGGCCCATACAAAGGGCTCTCCAAAGACCTGTTCATTAACAGAACAGTACACAGGACAAGGGGTCACCCGCTTAGACTTGAGGAAAGGAGATTTAATCTACAACAGCGGAAGGGTTTCTTTACAGTAAGGACAATAAAGGTATGGAATTCACTGCCTGAGGAGGTGGTGCTATCGAAAACATTAGATGCCTTTAAAAGGGGCCTGGATACTTATTTAAAAGAGCATAACATAGAGGGCTATGTACGTTAGTATTGGGATGAATATTTAGTTGGGGCTTGTTGATCCAGGGAGAAATCTGATTGCCATTTGGAATCAAGAAGGAATTTTTTCCCCCCATTCAAGGCAGCATTTTAAATTGCTAATTGAGGGGGTTTTTTTGCCTTCTTTTGGATCAACGATGGTAAAAAGGAATAGGAAAAGGTTGAACTAGGTGGACGCAAGTCTTTTTCGACCTAAATTACTATGTTACTATGTTACTGAGTATCTACCAATTTTTACTCATTATAGGCTTTCTGATGTGATCACCTCCACTACTACACTTAGAAGGTTTTTTTTTGCGCTTCCCCTTCCTTTCTTCTTTTACATTTGAGAATATTAGGCAGACCTGGAAGAAATTATTCGTGCTCCTTTCTGGGTTATTGGGAAAAAGATTTGGAATGCTCTCCCTTAATAGGTTTAGACCATATGAGTTTGAACATGTTAATTTGGAACCAAAACCAATTGGCGATTCAGATATTGCTAGCAACTAAATCAGTGATCACTCGGAATTGGAGGCAGGAAGGAGAAACACAGTGGTCTGAGATTTTGTCACAGATAAATGAGCAGTATTTGATGGAAAAAGGTTGTTTTAGCTGTAGTAATATGCATGATAAATTTGTGAAGGTCTGGGGTCCTTGGACGAAATTTTTAAAGGATTAAGATAATAAAGCATAAGATAAGGGGGTGTTGCAACCCAGTGTGCCAGTGAGAGAAACACACATCCAGGAAGTATGAATGGTGAGCGAATGGAAGTACGACTGGGTGGAAGTGTTTTATTTTAATCTCTGTATGTTTTATGAAAATTTTGTGAAGTGATTTGTACCTAATATGAAGAGATTAAAATAAATAAATAAATAGAACTACTGAATGCCAAAAAGTCCATAGGAGGGACTCCAAGCCAGCACACCACTTACACCACCACACCAAAAGAAGGACCAAACCCTATGATAGGCCTTGTATGAAACTGTTTTTTGGGGCTGAAGCACAGCAGAAATAATAGAGTCAGAAAAAAACCTTTTTTTCAGGATGCTGTCCTTGAGGGACAGGCCATCAAAGCTAGCTTCTATTCCCTAGGGTGGCATAATGGGCAGAGAGTCAGAAGGCATGGACACAAGGGAAGGAAAAAGGGCTCCACCACTGACAGACTGAGAAGAGCCAAAAACCCAGGCCCAACAGGGCCAGAATGGAGCAATCCTGATGGTCAATGCATCCACCGTGAGAGGCAAAGTATTCTGAAACCTAGCACAGAACTGAGAAGTCCTGAAGTTCAGACAAGAAGCTATAAGATTCACCTGCTGGATGCCCCCAATGGCAGAAAATTGAGTTGAACATTTTCTGACTCCCAGTTTCCAGAATCCAGGCACTGGCAACTGTTAAAGTATGCCACTACATTTTCTGCCACTGGAAGGTGAACTCTGGAGAGGGCCGGCACATTGGCCTCGGTCTGCAAGATAATCCTTCGGACCTCAGCACAGCTATATATTTTGGAGGTTGATGTAAGACACCTCAATCACATTGTTGGCTGAATCCACACTTGGGACCCCTGAAGGGGCCTAGAACAATGATGCCGCTCAAGGCAAATTGCTCAGAGATCAAGTTCAATGCCAGAAGGCTCTCATTCCTGGCCCAAAGGCCCTGAGCAATCAGGGGGCGCAGATAGCACCACGACCCATTAGGGGAATGATAAAGGGATGTCCCAACATCATATGGGACCTCTGAAACCACCAGTGAAGGTCATTCTTAACCTGAAGCAACAGACATGACATGAGACAGTGGAAACTGATGCCTGGACTAGCTTCTGAGAATAAACAGATGCAACTCATGTGTGCGGAACTGAGCAAATGGAATGGCTTCCAGCACACAGACCATCACAGAGAATGAAGTTTGTCATCTGGAAGAAACACCCTCCCTTTGAAAGCACTGAATCTCAAGCCAAGATAATGAAGGACCTTGGATGACAAAAAAAGAAGAAATTGGGTACCAACTATGCTGCTCCAAAATCTGAGTGTGCAAAATTACCTCTAAATGGAGCCTTGATTCAAATATCATCTGGGTAGGTAGTCAAAGAGATCCCCGTGAGCGTGGATGTGAGCCATCAAGGTGGACATGACATAGGTGAAGACCCCTGGAGTAGACGCTTGACCAAAAAGAAGGGTAGTACACTGGAAGTAACTGCCTTGAAAACACAAATCACAGGAAGAGTTGATGATCCTGATTGAAACTCCCATGGACAAAAAGCCACTATAACAGAACTCAAATCTTGAACAGTGGCGCTTGCGCAAAATGCTTGAGACATTTTAAGTCCAGAGTAGGACTGTGTTCCCTGTCCTTTTTGGAAACCACAAATATTTGAATAAAATCCGATGAACTGTTCCTGAAAAAGAATAGAGATCAACACCTAGCAGGGAGCAAACCACATCTAAGAAAAGAATCCAGTAGAACTCTGGAAGGAAAAGAATGGCGAGGGGCAAGAGACTTGAAATCTATATGATATCCTTCCAAAATCAACAGAAAAAAAAAACACTGGTCTGTCACAGAAATGGCCCACATGTCATGGAAAAAAGTTGAGGCAACCTCCTTAGCCTTAGTTTTCTGAACATTTTTTGTACCTGCCCAAGCCTGTTTGGGTTTTACTTCTTATGCTGCAGGGGGAAGCGGTGCCCTAGACGCGTATACACACTGGGAGGAGTAACAAAAACTAAGCTTCTTCCATGGAAAGAAGGAATGCTTAGGCATGATCAGAGGCAATCTGATCATGATCAGTGGCATGGTTGATAACCTTCTCCAATTCAGCTTCAATTGTTTCACTAAAAAAGGAAGCAAAAACAGAGACTTGTTGGATGGTTGGTTATCTAACCAGATCTAAAGCCACATAGTGCAATGACCAGTGGCAGAAAAGGCTGAGGCATCAAAGCCTGCTTCAGCAAGATAAGCATTAGTTTCAAGGACGTCAGAGAGCAATCCCACCAGGTTATCCTAAACAGCATCCTTTTGCATGACATCCAAGAGTTGATCGCCCCATAGCCCTAGTAACCCAGGCAATGGCAAAGACTGGACGTAAGGCAGCACGAGGTGCCATAACATTAACTCTCAGAAAGGAGTCAAGGTTCTTATCTGCCTGATCCTTAAGGCTGTGGCATGCGCCAGACATAGTGTCACTGTCATGGGCAATTGATTATGATAAGTCTGGCATTGTAATCAATAAAACTGAGTTTTGGGTATATAATGGTGAAAACACAATTCACCATTTAGCTACTTATTTTTTATAATAGCATGGTGTAAAAAACGTCATTTGCAGAATGTGTTAGAAATGTTGCTTATACTTAGTGTTTCTAGAGTATAGTTAGAAAAAACGTAAGTTCTATAGAGCGCCTAGTACCAGCAGAGTAGGTTATCTTAGGTACTGTTAAATGCTGCTGTCTTCACTGTGGGTCTCACAATACACCACCCACGTCACTTAGCATGAAACTAGGAAGAAAAAAAGAGAAAAAGAAAACAGCGCAAACAGTATCCTCTAAGCGTAGTATCTTCAAATATATGGATAGTATCCCCCTTTTTCCCTTTGTAATTCACTCACATGGAATAGAGGCTTCACCTGCCTCTCAGTGTGTACACCTGTACCGGATGTTCTTTTCCACTCCAGATCTATGGCACCGCTCCACACATAAGTGCACCTTAGATGACTGTTAGTGTTGTTCCTTTGTTATTGTTCACATGCACTGAATCAACATGTGAACTCACCACTCTATACAAAGTGCCTGGGAACCTTATAATGGTGCCTGAGCATACAAGTGTTTTTCCAGAGTATAGGGGAAGGGACTATCACCATATAAGGTGTGTATATTAAAAGTAATGAAAAATGTATAAACTCTTTATTATATATAAATAAATAAAAAATAGAAAATAGATTGGTATCAAGACAACACCAACAGAAAATGTACAATAAATGCACAAAAATATTTCAAATTTCCATATATATAACTCTAAATTCAACTTTAAAATGGTACTGTTAATACTATGATTCCAAAAATTAGTATCTCTCCGTACCTTAGCTCAACGCGTTTCGTGACATATAATAGGTATCACTTCATCAGGAGCTCAAAGTCTTTATGAGCTCCTGATGAAGTGATACCTATTATATGTCACAAAACGCGTTGAGCTAAGGTATGGAGAGATACTAATTTTTGGAATCATAGTATTAACAGTACACCATGCTGTCTATCAGCATTATTGCAATCCAAATGCTATTTTGGAAAAAAAACTTGTAGCTCTATATCTTCACACTATGTTTCTCTCTTTCTGTCATTTTTTGGCCTATACCGATCACTCACCCAGCAGGTCCTTTACCCAATGATTTTTGTGGACAGACCAATGGGAAAGTTTGGAGCGAGAGCGTCGCTTATTTTGGGTGATCACTTTTTGAGGCTACCCCTCCACTATCCTTTGCTCTGACTATTATAGTACTGAGAGGTAGACAGGGTTAATATCACTATTTTATTATTAGTGAGAGGAATGAAGTTTCCCTGTGTGCTAAGCTAGTGTAAGAGATAGCAAAAATCTGTTTACTCCCTTTTCCCACTGACAGGTATATATCAGTGAGGAGAATCGGATCTGTTGCCAATTATTATTACAGGTGCCCAGATATAAGGTTACTTGTTATTATTTGAAGACTAGGACAGTAGGGAGGCCCCTTACTGTCTATCTCTAGTATAAAGGGGAAAGATTAATCCTTATACTCTCTTCTCTGCGGATATTGTATTCAGCAGACAGGAAGGCGGGTACTGTTACCTATTACTCTTTCAGGTGTTGAAACAACGAGTCAGGGGTTAACATTGGAGTATATAAGTCTTCCAATGAACACCTTAATTGGGGGATTATACTAATAGCTATACTCCTTTAGTTATACCGGAATTCAAGTGTGTAGATTTCGATTTATTATTAAAAAAAATTCTTTCTGGGTGCCTATACTAATGGGCTACTGAAAAGCGATCAAATAGAAATAACATCTGTTTAATGTCATGAGATCTATGACATTACAATTATATGTTACAGAGTAACTTTACACATTTATGCATCAGGACTGTATATTTGTTTTTATTCGCTGGTTTTTTAAAAAGGGATTATTAAAGGTTATATTTTATATGTTTTTATTTACTTTACCCCCATGATTTAACCCTTTAGTCTGTCCTACTGTCCCATCAATACAGGAGTGGGATATGGTGCTGTTATGAGATTTTCTCTCTTTCCTCTTTTTTGTACAGTGATTTTAGTCTCTAGCACAATCCTCTTATTCTCACGAATAACCTATCACTATCTATAGATAGTGGTGCACCTTGTATATTTTTTAGAGAAAGGTACTAACCTGTTACAATTTGGTGTGCAACATGGTGCTTTAGAGTTTAAGTAATACGTGTTACCCATATACATTTTTATTCCGTGGACCTCTTA
>JBBDGT010000167.1:91933-113563 GCA_037306005.1 Rhinophrynus dorsalis | reverse complement strand
AAGTGTATCACCCTGGTGTCCCTGTGTTTAGGAGATCAGACTGTGTGGTGTGTATGTAAGTGTATCACCCTGGTGTCCCTGTGTTTAGGAGGTCAGACTGTGTGGTGTGTATAGAAGTGTATCACCCCGGTGTCCCTGTGTTTAGGAGGTCAGACTGTGTGGTGTGTATAGAAGTGTATCACCCTGGTGTCCCTGTGTTTAGGAGATCAGACTGTATGGTGTGTATAGAAGTGTACCACCCTGGTGTCCCAGTGTTTAGGAGATCAGACTGTGTGATGTGCATATAAGTGTATCACCCTGGTGTCCCTGTGTTTAGGAGATCAGACTGTGTGGTGTGTATATAAGTGTATCACCCTGGTGTCCCTGCGTTTAGGAGATTAGACTGTGTGGTGTGTATAGTAGTGTATCACCCTGGTGTCCCTGTGTTTAGGAGATCAGACTGTGTGGTGTGTATAGAAGTGTATCACCTTGGTGTCCCTGTGTTTAGGAGGTCAGACTGTGTGGTGTGTATAGAAGTGTATCACCCCGGTGTCCCTGTGTTTAGGAGGTCAGACTGTGTGGTGTGTATAGAAGTGTATCACCCTGGTGTCCCTGTGTTTAGGAGATCAGACTGTGTGGTGCGTATGTAAGTGTATCACCCTGGTGTCCCTGTGTTTAGGAGATCAGACTGTGTGGTGTGTATATAAGTGTATCACCCTGGTGTCCCTGTGTTTAGGAGATCAGACTGTGTGGTGTGTATGTAAGTGTATCACCCTGGTGTCCCTGTGTTTAGGAGGTCAGACTGTGTGGTGTGTATAGAAGTGTATCACCCCGGTGTCCCTGTGTTTAGGAGGTCAGACTGTGTGGTGTGTATAGAAGTGTATCACCCTGGTGTCCCTGTGTTTAGGAGATCAGACTGTATGGTGTGTATAGAAGTGTACCACCCTGGTGTCCCAGTGTTTAGGAGATCAGACTGTGTGATGTGCATATAAGTGTATCACCCTGGTGTCCCTGTGTTTAGGAGATCAGACTGTGTGGTGTGTATATAAGTGTATCACCCTGGTGTCCCTGCGTTTAGGAGATTAGACTGTGTGGTGTGTATAGTAGTGTATCACCCTGGTGTCCCTGTGTTTAGGAGATCAGACTGTGTGGTGTGTATAGAAGTGTATCACCCTGGTGTCCCTGTGTTTAGGAGATCAGACTGTGTGGTGTGTATAGAAGTGTATCACCCTGGTGTCCCTGTGTTTAGGAGATCAGACTGTGTGGTGTGTATAGAAGTGTATCATCCTGGTGTCCCTGTGTTTAGGAGATCAGACTGTGTGGTGTGTATAGAAGTGTATCACCCTGGTGTCCCTGTGTTTAGGAGATCAGACTGTGTGGTGTGTATATAAGTGTATCACCCTGGTGTCCCTGTGTTTAGGAGATCAGACTGTGTGGTGTGTATATAAGTGTATCACCCTGGTGTCCCTGCGTTTAGGAGATTAGACTGTGTGGTGTGTATAGTAGTGTATCACCCTGGTGTCCCTGTGTTTAGGAGATCAGACTGTGTGGTGTGTATAGAAGTGTATCACCCTGGTGTCCCTGTGTTTAGGAGATCAGACTGTGTGGTGTGTATAGAAGTGTATCACCCTGGTGTCCCTGTGTTTAGGAGATCAGACTGTGTGGTGTGTATAGAAGTGTATCACCCCGGTGTCCCTGTGTTTAGGAGATCAGATTGTGTGGTGTGTATATAAGTGTATAACATTTATCCACAGCAATAAAACTCACATTAACACCTTAACCCCTTAAGGACCAGGAAAATCAGAGGTGGATTTGACTTAAGGACCGGAGCAATTCTGACCTTTTTGACTATGTCTTTGTTCAACAGTGTTTTCCCTCTTAGGCTTTTATTCCACCCCCATAAATTATATACTGTTTTTTTACAAACAAATAGGGCTTTCCTTTGATACCCCACTTATATGGATAACCCACCATTTACTTTATTAAAATTAAAGAAAAAGGTAAAAAAAATTTAAAAAAACCATCATTTTTGTTTTTTCTCTTGGGATCAATTGGGCGCAAAGGGTTAAATATTTATGGAAACTGCATGAAAGGTATGACCACTCAGTCATACCTACAAAATGTGCAGTTTAAAGTGGCCACTGTCCCCCCTGGGTGAAAATCCCCATGTCCCTTTTTCCCACCCTATTTTCCCACTTTTTTGTTAATTACATTTGGCGGTGTGTGTAAGTGTATTACATGACTCCACAACAGTCACACTTCCAATTTTGTTTCTTGAGATGTTTTTTTTTTTTTTTTAATAAAATATTTTATTTGTAAAAAAAAAGTGTCTTGTTTTTATTAAAAAAAAAAAAAAAAAAAGTGTATTTAGCAGGTCAGAAATTGACCTGCATTTAGCCATCCTCCTGTACCAGCAGTGAAGGGGTTAACACCCCCAGCTGCTGTATTTTTTATTTCCACTAGGTGTCTCCTCTCTGCTTTTGTGTCCCTTACTTTGATGTAAGGGACGCATTAGCAGAGAGGAGACACTAGAGGCAGTGAGCAGCACTGCCTCATTCACAAACTTAGAATGCCGGTACATGTGATCGCTGACTCAGCGATCACATGACCCGGCACTACCGACAGAGGCTGAGACTGAACGGTCCGGTACTGGACCTTTCAGTCTCAGCCTGGATTGAATGGTAGCAGCGTGCACGGCGGCGCCATGCTACCATTTAACTCTTGACGTACCAGGACCGTCACTGGTCCTTCAAGCAAATTTACCCTTGACGGTCCTGGTACGTCAAGGGTCGTTAAGGGGTTAAGGACCAGCAGTCTGGGGAGTGGATTGCCCTTAAGGACTTCTTTGAAGTTGGTTGGCGTGCTGGCACACGTGACTGTGTTTATAAATTAGTCTGTGTAAATAAAATACTTTGGCCTTGTCCTAAATCATTTATTCATTTACACAAGGAGGTGTCAATAGGTCATAAAATAACCTAAAAATGATCGGTAATTTCCCCTCCCACTAGCCACGCCCCCAGCAGCAAACACCAGTTTCCCTCTTTGGCCAGTTGAAATGCTGGGATATATGAGACAATGGTGCAGTTCTGGATTAAGACAACTGCTCCATGAGAAGAAAAAAAAACCCTGCTTGATTTAAATGGGGCTTTTAACCCTTTAATGCTAGAGAGGTCTCACAATTCTTTGGAGACTTGCATGACATTGACTGAGTTAAAGGGATAGTAATGTCCTTTTAAAACATAAACTAAATATTGTAGCTATTAAAAAACAAAAACTAAATGATCCTAGTCCCATCTCTCAAATCTAATATCTCCTAAAGAGGGAAACTTGGGAGGTATGGATCCCTAATATCTCCTAAAGAGGGACACTTGGGAGGTATGGATCCCTAATATCTCCTAAAGAGGGACACTTGGGAGGTATGGACCCCTAATATCTCCTAAAGATGGACATTTGGGAGGTATGTACCCCTAATATCTCCTAAAGAGGGACACTTGGGAGGTATGGACCCCTAATATCCCCTATAGAGGGACACTTGGGAGGTATGGACCCCTAATATCTCCTAGAGAGGGACACTTGGGAGGTACAGACCCCTAATATCTCCTGAGAGGGAGACTTGAGAGGTATGGACCCATAATATCTCCTGAGAGGGACACTTGGGAGGTACAGACCCCTAATATCTCCTAAAGAGGGACACTTGGGAGGTATGGACCCCTAATATCTCCTACAGAGGGACACTTGGGAGGTACAGACCCCTAATATCTCCTAAAGATGGAGACTTGGGAGGTATGGACCCCTAATATCCCCTATAGAGGGACACTTGGGAGGTATGGACCCCTAATATCTCCTAAAGAGGGACACTTGGGAGGTATGGATCCCTAATATCTCCTAGAGAGGGACACTTGGGAGGTATGGACCCCTAATATCTCCTAGAGAGGGACACTTGGGAGGTACGGACCCCTAATATCTCCTAAAGAGGGGCACTTGGGAGGTATGGACCCCTAATATCTCCTAAAGAGGGACACTTGGGAGGTACAGACCCCTAATATCTCCTAAAGATGGACACTTGGGAGGTATGGACCCCTAATATCCCCTATAGAGGGACACTTGGGAGGTATGGATCCCTAATATCTCCTACAGAGGGACACTTGGGAGGTATGGATCCCTAATATGTCCTAAAGAGGGACACTTGGGAGGTATGGATCCCTAATATCTCCTAAAGAGGGACATTTGGGAGGTATGGACCCCTAATATCTCCTAAAGAGGGACACTTGGGAGGTATGGACCCCTAATATCTCCTAAAGAGGGACATTTGGGAGGTATGGACCCCTAATATATCCTTAATGGGTTGAGAGATGGAACTGGGATCATGTAGTTTTTTTTTCATAGCTACAATATTTTGTTACATTTCAAAAGGACATTATTAGCCCTTTAACCCTTTGCGTGCCAGAGGGGTGATTACATTTTTTTTTTTTTTTTTTTTTAAATCAATGGAAATTTGTTGATTTTGAACTTGTTCCTCATGGCAGGAGGACATAGCCACCCGTGAGAAACGCGCCATAACTCAGCATCGCTCCTTTTACCAGGGGTGACATCACCAGTGTAACCGCTGTGTTGTTGTATGTGAGTGGGGGTCTTACATAACTGCAGCCATAACAGTAGCCCAGGTAAAGTGCTAGATGTATTGGGCTGCAGTCAGTGGCGTAACAATAGGGGTCGCAGGGGTCACACATGCGAACGGGTCCGTCACTCTCAGGAGCCCGGCCGCCCCCTGCGACCCCCTTGTCATGTGCCCGCAGCAACCTATAAAACAGGCAGGGCAGCGCAGCTGATCTCCCGGCGGCCGGCACTCTAGTAATGCAGCTCGCTGGGAGATGACATAATCTCCCAGTGCTCTGCATTACTAACTACAGCGCAGGAGTTTCAGTCAGATGTCTGTGCAGAATCTGTCATGTCTTACACCGCTAGACCACCAGGGACTCGAGGTGGTGGTAGTGGGGGGTCAATAGGGGCATTGTGGAAGGGGCAATGTGGAGATGGGGGCATTGTGGAGATTGAGGGGCATTGTGGAGAATGAGGGGTATTGTTATGGGGGAATTTTTGAAGGGGCAATTTGGAGATTGAGGGGCAGTGTGGATAATGAGGGGCAGTGTGGAAGGGGCATTGTGGATAATGAGGGGCATTGTGGAAGGGGGCATTGTGGAGACTGAGGGGCAATGAGGAAGGGGCATTGTGAAGGGGGCATTGTTCAAGGGCCAATGTGGAGAATGAGGGCAATGTGGAGAATGAGGGGCATTGTGGAAGGGGCATTGTGATGGGGGCATTGTTGAAGGGGCAGTGTGGAGAATGAGGGGCATTGAGTAAGGGGCAATGTGGAGAATGAGGGGCATTGTGGAAGGGGCATTGTTTAGATTGAGGGGCATTGTGATGGGGGCAATGTGGAGAATGAGGAGCAATGTGGAGATTGAGGGGCAATGTGGAAGGGGCATTGTGATGGGGGCTTTGTTGAAGGGGCAATGTGGAGAATGAGGGGCAATGTGGAGATTGAGGGGCAATGTGGAGAATGAGGGGCAATGTGGAAGGGGGCATTGTGGAGATGAAGGGGCAATGTGGAAGGGGGCATTGTGAAGATGAAGGGGCAATGTGGAGAATGAGGGGCAATGTGGAAGGGGCAATGTGGAGAATGAGGGGCATTGTGGAAGGGGTATTGTGATGGGGGCAATGTGGAAGGGGCAATGTGGAGAATGAGGGGCATTGTGGAAGGGGCAATGTGGAGAATTAGGGGCATTGTGGGAGTGGCATTGTGGAGATTGAGGGGCATTGTGATGGGGGCAATGTGGAGAATGAGGAGCAATGTGGAAGGGGCATTGTGGAGATGAAGAGGCAATGTGAAGAATGAGGGCATTGTGAAAGGGGCAATGTGGAGATGAAGGGGCAATGTGGAGAATGAGGGGCATTGTGGAAGGGGCATTGTGGAGATGAAGAGGCAATGTGGAGAATGAGGGGCATTGTGAAGGGGCAATGTGGAGGTGGCCAATGTGGATGAGGGGGGCCAATGTGGTTGGGGGGGGGGCACATGGCAATTCTTGCACCAGTGCCCGGTGGCTTCTAGTTAGGCCTCTGGCTGCAGTGTATTTAGAGCGGGGCAGTATGGGTGGCATTGTCTTGCTGTTGTTTGTCCATTCACGGGTTCTGCTACACAGCCCATTAATCCATCTGAAGATTTCCTGTACGAATCCCTCAATCTGATTTCATTGTCTCCAGCCCAGTTTCCTGAGTCCCAGCACAGGAGTCAGTCGATGTCTCTAGCAGTGTCTACGCTAGCTGACGTGATCACAATGTAGAGGACAAGATGACTTCCTTCCAATAACAGGAAGATGTAGGTGCAAGGAAATCAGCAGGTGCCTTGCAGGAATTGGAGGTTTGTAGGATCTAGGATGGTAATTAGGACACTCGGTGACTTGGTATGTAATAATCTTGATAGAATTTAGGGGAGAACTACTAGCACATCCTAATAATAAACCCCCATTAACTTTAATCTGCATGTTAGTGACTGCACTGCTCTTATCAATCATATAAGCGTATGGTTAATAGTCAGATACTGTTATTGTAGGCTATCCCTTTGTGTAGTTAACTATAGGTGCACCACAACTTAAAGGGATAGTAATTAGTGTTGAGCGAGCGTGCTCGGCCGATGCTCGGATCGGCTCGAGCATCGCTCTGCTCGGCACATGGCGGTACTCGTACGAGTACCGCCATGTGCTCGCCCGACATGTTCGGGTGAAGGGGATCTGTGCCGGAAGAGGCACAGATCCGAAGACGCTCCGCTGGACCACCAGGGACTGGAGGTACGGGGGCATTGCGGAGATGAAGGGGGCATTGCGGAGATGAAGGGGGACATTGTGGAAGAGGGGCATAGACTCTATGCCCCTCTTCCACAATGTCCCCCTTCATCTCCGCTATGCCCCTCTTCCACAATGTCCCCCTTCATCTCCGCTATGCCCCTCTTCCACAATGTCCCCCTTCATCTCCTATGCCATAGAGGAGATGAAGGGGGACATTGTGGAAGAGGGGCATAGCGGAGATGAAGGGGGACATTGTGGAAGAGGGGCATAGAGTCTATGCCCCTCTTCCACAATGTCCCCCTTCATCTCCTCTATGCCCCTCTTCCACAATGTCCCCCTTCATCTCCTCTATGGCATAGGAGATGAAGGGGGACATTGTGGAAGAGGGGCATAGCGGAGATGAAGGGGGACATTGACCAGGCACCCTCCGCTCATCAGAGCAGGGGGTGCCTGGTTTAATGCTCGAGTGCTCCCATGCTTTTCAATGGGGCTCGGGTGCTCGGCCGAGCACTCGAGCCTCAGGGGGTGCTCGGTCAGAGCACCCGAGCACCCGAGCATCGGGGTGCTCGCTCATCATTAATAGTAATGTTTCACAAAAAAAACAGCTCCGATTAATCATCATAGTATTTGGGCCATGGAAAGTGTTATTTCACTACTGTCAGAGTTGTAGTTCAAGAGTAATTGAATGATAAAGTATCCCCCTCCCTCCCCTTTTACTGATGTAACACTGCTCACCTCAGAGCAGCAAGACTGTCCGGATAGATCACAGAGAGGAACAATGTTCAATTAGCATAAGGTAAAAACCTGAAAAACCTGTCAAGGGGGACAGGGCTTTCCTTATGATCACAGTAAGAAGATTGACCCTTGCTGTGAGCTGTCTGGTCTGTGGACTGGATTCCACATCTGAAGAGAGGTTTCTTACACTAGGTAAAAGGGGCGGGAGGGGGATACTTTATCATTCAATTACTCTTGAACTACAACTCTGACAGTAATGAAATAACACTCTTCACGGCCCAAATACTATGAAGAGTAATTGGAGCTGCTTTTTTTATGAAACATTCCTATCCCTTTAATAAACAATTAATTGAAGAAAAGAGGAGGAAAAGAATATGTTGGTGATCGGTGAACAATTATTATAAAATAGAACCCTTTACTGTAAATGTTAAACATATTAGAACACTCTTGAAGAATAAGTTAAAATGATCAGATATACACTGAGCCAATATCCAAGGGAGGGCAGGCAACTTTTGGTCTCGGGGGTAAGTACAATCAAGTGACCTATTTCTACTGTCGCTACTGTTATAGCTGGCTTTAATGTTATGAAGTATGGCAAGTGATAACTCAGAGCTTATAATTGAAATGGTGATACCCTATTGATATCATAGATCTTACGACTGAAATGGAGCTAAACTAGTAAAACCACAGAGGTTACAACTGAAATAGAGATACACTAGAGATACCACAGATCTTACAATTGAAATAGAGATACACTAGAGATACCACAGAGCTTACAATTGAAATAGAAATACACTAGTGATAGTACAGATCTTAGAATTGAAATGGAACTACACTAGTGATACCACAGAGCTTACAAATACATTTATGGAGCTACATAAGTATTATACTTGTGTATCTCCATAAATTCTTTTTAACTCCATTCATTGCAGCAAGTGGGAAATTGAGTGAAGCATGGGCCGCGGCCCAGGGGTGCATTTGCCTCCCTCCCCTGCCAATATCATAGATGGAGACATTGAAAATGATTGTTCCTCTCCTGACTGTGGAATGATTAAGGGAAAAAAACTGTATTATAAGTTTCAATCCTGTTATAACAGCAGGGGACAATCTTCTTCCGTTGAGAACAATAAAAGCCCTTTCTGTCTGGAAGAACAAACACAATATGTCCCCATATGCTCTAGGCTGCTTGTTGGGATCCATCGCAGGTCATTTCAGTCAGTGAATTATTACGGTATATTTAGTATCACTGTCTACTGACATTATTTTTGAATAGTGCTCTCTCCTGTTTGTCCATTGTTTAGTTCCTGGTGTTAGAGAAGACACATAAATGGATAGTAATACTTTGTTTTATCTTTATTTTATTTTGTAGGCATTAAAAAAACATTTCGACCGATATAAGTCTTATCTCTCAAACCTTTATGGTTTGAGAGATATTCACAAGCAAAGTTTCCCCTCCCGCCCCTTTACCTAGTGTAAGCCATCTCTTCTCAGATGTGGAATCCAGTCCATAGACCAGACAGATAACAGCAGGGGACAATCTTCTTCCTATGAGAACAATGAAAGCCCTGCCCCCCTTGACAAGTTTTTCAGGTTTTTCCCTTATCTTAATTGATGATTGTTTCTCTCTGCAGTCTACCTGGGCACCTCCCTTCTGATCTGGCTGAGCAGTGTTACATCAGTAAAAGGGGTGGGAGGGGGATACTTTGTCATTGAATTACTCTTGAACTACAACTCTGACAGAATTGAAATAACACTCTCCAAAGTCCAAATACTATGATGATTAATTAGAGCTGTTTTTATTATGAAACATTACTATCCCTTTAATGGTTGCTATTCCAGCAATCTCAGGGTCAGCTGATTTTGAAAGTTCCCAGGTATATTTCCCAGTGCCCACTAATCTCCTGATCAGGCTTTGCTTCCAGTCCCTGGTGCCCTCTCCCCATTTGGGAGACGCTGGACAGGCCAGTCCCTGGGTGACGTACCAGGTGGGAACATTGACACCAGCCTCGTAGCTCTTGTTTCAGGACCAGACCCCTGGCTATTGTCCCAGGCCTGCCGCAGTCCTCATGTAGACGTTTTTGTTTGACAAGCATCGAGGGAGCCATTTGGGTAATTGCAAGGACATGATGTACTTGTCTGTAATGAGCGACTTGCTTTGTTTACATAGGACAGAGCTACTGAGAACGAAACCTCGGAGGGTTTATTTTTATTCATAGTCCCACAGTGGACACACTGAGGCTCGCGCACTAAAAAAATTGGTGTAACTCCGGAGCAAACCAATTGTACCATAAGCAGGGGAGATGCAGACATTTTTCACAGGGGGAAATCCATAATATTACCCCCCAGGCCAGCCCCCACAGCCCTTAGAATCATAGAAACATAGAATTTGATGGCAGATAAGAACTTTTTGGCCTATCCAGTCTGCTCATTTTCCTCCTGTAAAAACCCTGTTTAGTCCATCCCATGCATGCTTACATTCCTTCATTTTATTAACCTCTACCACTTCTACCACTTATGAGGATGCAATATTGATGCAGCGGACATTTATAAGGAGGCTTGAATAGAAGTCAAATATGTGTGCGATTGTTGGCCCTTAATATGTGTGCCATAAAGATGTTCGCCCTTAATATGTGCACCCTTGATATGTTTATGACGTTTGGGACATAAAGATGTGTGCGACATATTGAACATGTGAGCAACGTTTTGAGGCAGGCGACATATTGAAGGCGACATTGTGTGCAAGGCGATATAAGGAAAGTGCCATTGTTTGGCAAGCGACATTGTTAATGCATGATTTTTAGGCTCAAGACAAAATAAATGCTACATTTTGACCCGTGTGATGCGGTGTACGACATTTCAAAAGGATACCTTCTGCTGGTAGGCTATTCCACTTATGTTTATATGGAAGGGGCAAGTGTGTGTGTGTGTTCCTGCCCCCCCCCCCCCGGACACCCATGACCATAAAGTAACAAATAAAAATCCTTATCGCTTTAAATGTAGATCATTAGGAATGAGTATCATTTATAGACTGGATTACACTGCAACTGATAACTACATCAAGAGTTGGATCCATAAAATTCTCTACAAAAATTCAATCACATAAAAACCAGCTAATAACACTAATCAACTACAATGTAATCTAGGCCTTTACTTCTTCCCTATGGTGCAAATGGTTTGCTCCAGAATGGAACCACTCACTGGGCCATAGGCACAAGTGAAAAAAGGAGAACAATTCTAGGACAAAACTTTTGCACCGTGGGGGGGACAAATAAGAATGCCAATGGATTTAACCCTTTGAGCACCTCTCTGGCATTCAAAGGGTTAAACAGTGCTTTTAGCCCTTTGAGTGCCTGAGGGATACGCAACGCATGGCAAAGCAATGTGTTGCGTACCCCTCTGGCACTCAAAGGGTTAACTCCTGCAATGCAATGGAGACCTCCAGTATCCGAGGGGTTAAAACTTTCATTTAAAGAAACACAAAAAGCTCTTAATAACCAAATAAGCCAATGCTAATGGCCACTATGGATCAATTGTACATGTATTAGTTACATAGTAACATAGTAAATTAGGTTGAATAAAGACACAAGTCCATCAAGTTCAACCTTTGCCTCATATCCTAGTGACATGAGAATTATATAGCTTTCCTGCTACCAATTAAATTAGTCTTTATCAGACCTTCCTGATCTGCCTACTAATAAACAGTATAACTCTGTATGTTCCCTTTTGAAAGAAACGTATCTAATATTGTCTTAAATGTATCCATTGTATCTGCCATAACTACCTCCTTGGGCAAGGAATTCCACAATTTAACAGACCTTACTGTAAAAAAACCCCTTCCTCTGCTGAAGTCTAAACCTCTTTTCCTCTAATCTCAAGGGGTGTCCCCTGGTCACCTTAATTTTTAATGAATACTGGTTATCATGTCCATAGTGTCAGACATTATTTTTTTTTGCAGAACCCCAGAACAAGAAACTCCTCTCAATGAAGTGTTCATAGGAAGCACACAGTGGGAGGAGCCTGAATCCTTGAGTTTCGCAGCAAAGAATCATGGCTGCCTCTACAGAGATGAGATGTAGTCAGGGCTGGATTTACATCTCAGGCACCCTCAGGCAAGGAACTCTATAAGTCCTTAACTCCACCCATGGCCACACCCTCTCCCTCACATGGCCCCACCCCCAGACCCATCCACTATTTTCCTAACCACTTGGCACTGCGGAGATCTCACTAGCATCTAATGTGTTAAATAATAGCCCAAAAAGGGGTAAAAAACTAGTCAGCCCTCTAGATGACTGCAGGGGAATCCGGTCCCTGGACAAGCGGAGGCTCTTCATCAGAGCTAAGATCACTTTATTATTAGTGTTGAGCGAGCACCACGATGCTCGGGTGCTCGGGTGCTCTGACCGAGCACCCCCTGAGGCTCGAGTGCTCGGCCGAGCACCCGAGCCCCATTGGAATGAATGGGGCGACACCAGGCACCCCCTGCTCTGATGAGGGGAGGGTGCCTGGTCAATGCCCCCTTCATCTCCGCTATGCCCCCTTCATCTCCGAATGACCCCTTCAGCTCCGCAATGTCCCCCTTCAGCTCCGCTATGCCCGTCTTCCACAATGTGCCCCTTCATCTCCGCTATGCCCCTCTTCCACAATGTGCCCCTTCATCTCCGCTATGCCCCTCTTCCACAATGTCCCCCTTCATCTCCTCTATGCCATAGAGGAGATGAAGGGGGACATTGTGGAAGAGGGGCATAGCGGAGATGAAGGGGCACATTGTGGAAGAGGGGCATAGCGGAGATGAAGGGGCACATTGTGGAAGACGGGCATAGCGGAGATGAAGGGGGACATTGTGGAAGAGGGGCATAGAGTCTATGCCCCTCTTCCACAATGTCCCCCTTCATCTCCGCAATGCCCCCTTCATCTCCGCAATGCCCCCGTACCTCCAGTCCCTGGTGGTCCAGCGGAGCTTCTTCGGATCTGTGCCTCTTCCGGCACAGATCCCCGCCACCCGAACATGTCGGGCGAGCACATGGCGGTACTCAACGAGTACCGCCATGTGCCGAGCAGAGCGATGCTCGAGCCGATCCGAGCATCGGCCGAGCACGCTCGCTCATCACTATTTATTATGAAAAGAAATCCTTCACTGGAATTGCAAACCAGGCACACTTTGTAGACCATTCCAATGAAGTAGTTCTTTTTAGATTTCGGTATCTGGGCTCTGCTGAAGAGCCACCAGATAGTTCCCGGACCAGGATCTCCTGCAGCCAGCTAGACACTGTCGTCAGGGAAAGGAGAGGGAGAGGAGAACTTTAAAACATTCTATCTCTCAAACCAGAAAGGTCTGACAGATAGGACTTGCACCGATCGATTTATTTTTGCTTTATCTACAATATTACTTTTTAATCATTTAAGCCATTACTAACTCTTTAAAGGGATAGCAATGTTTCATAATAAAAACAGCTCTAATTACTCATCATAGTATTTGGACTTTGGAGAGTGTTATTTCAATTCTGTCAGAGTTGTAGTTCAAGAGTAATTCAATGACAAAGTAGCCCCCTCCCGCCCCTTTCACTGATGTAACACTGTTCAGCCAGATCAGAAGGGAGGTGCCCAGGTAGACTGCAGAGAGGGACAATCTTCAATTAAGATAAGGGAAAAACCTGAAAAACTTGTCAAGGGGGGCAGGGCTTTCATTGTTCTCATAGGAAGAAGATTGTCCCCTGCTGTTATCTGTCTGGTCTATGGACTGCAATGCACATCTGAGAAGAGATGGCTTACACTAGGTAAAAGGGGCGGGAGGGGAACTTTGCTTGTGAATATCTCTCAAACCATAAAGGTTAGAGAGATAAGACTTATATTGTTCTTCATGTTTTAATGCCTACAAAATAAAATAAAGATAAAATGAAGTATTACTATCCCTTTAAGACTTGGTCCTCCTGGGGATGATGCTGTAAGGTTTGATAAGGGGCCCAGGATGGAGATATTGTGGAGTATTTGCCCCAATTGCATCATGTCATATGCAATATGAATACGGCACAAACACACTGACATCACCATGCTCCCACCTTGCTGTCACCACATGTATGATGTTGCAGTGCTTACTTCAACAGTGGTTCACCTGCATATTGAAATACAGTTTAATGAGCCATTGTCGAATTCCCGTGGGTGTGTTTATATATAGTAAATTAGATTGAAAAAATATACAACTCCATCAAGTTCAACCTTTTCTTCATAACCCAGAGAAATGAGAATTATATAGCGTTCCTGCTGCCATATAAGTTAGTCTTTATCTGAACCGCCTGTTTTGCCTACTAATACACAGTATAACCCTGTATTGTCGAAGATATCTGACAGTGTGTTCCCTCTTGAAAGAAATGTATTTAATCTTCTCTAAAATGTATTCATTGTATCTGCCATTACCACATCCTGGGGCAAGGAATTACACAGTTAAACAGACCTTACTGTAGAAAACCCCCTACCTCTGCTGAAGTCGAAACCTCCTTTCCTCTAATCTCAAGGTGTGTCCCCTGGTCATCTGATCAGGCCTTGGAATAAATAGCTCATCAGAGAGATCCTTGTATTGACCTCTCATACACTTGTACAGTGTGATAAGGTCTCCTCTTAGGTGTCTTTTCTCTAGAGTAAATAAACCAAGTTATGTTAATGTGGCTTCCCTACACATGCATTAAGCTTTAAAGGGATAGTAATACTTCGTTTTATCTTTATTTTATTTTGTAGGCACTAAAAAAACAAGAAGAACGATATAAGTCTTATCTCTCAAACCTTTATGGTTTGAGAGATATTCACAAGCAAAGTTTCCCCTCCCGTCCCTTTTACCTAGTGTAAGCCATCTCTTCTCAGATGTGGAATCCAGTCCATAGACCAGACAGATAACAGCAGGGGACAATCTTCTTCCTATGAGAACAATGAAAGCCCTGCCCCCCTTGACAGGTTTTTCAGGTTTTTCCCTTATCTTAATTGAAGATTGTCCCTCTCTGCAGTCTACCTGGGCACCTCCCTTCTGATCTGGCTGAGCAGTGTTACATCAGTAAAAGGGGCGGGAGGGGGACACTTTGTCATTGAAATACTCGAACTACAACTCTGACAGAATTGATATAACACTCTCCAGAGTCCAAATACTATGATGATTAATTAGAGCTGCTTTTATCATGAAACATTACTATCCCTTTATTAGCTGCCTATGCTGTTGGAGTTCACAGTCCCAAATTCGCCAGCCTGAGTTTGGTGAAGCTGGGATCTTTCCATATTGTTCTATGCAGCCACAGAGGAAAATGTCTCTTCTGTAGAGTGAGGCAGAGGTTACCCTCTCTTAACCCTTTAAGTGCTATAGAGATGAGCAACACATTACTGTGCAATGAGTTGCTCTCCTCTGTGGCACTCAAAAGGTTATAACATACACAGTCCCCTGCCCTGCTAAACAGCTGATTCATATACACTCAGAACCAGCAGATCAGCTGTTACATGTACATCAGACTATCTGCTGATCAGCTGATCCATGTAAACATAAGACTCTGCTACACTCTGAAAGGAACTCTGTTGGTTGCAGTCCAGAAACAGCTGGAAAGCCACACATTTTCCACCCCTGGATTAAAATGTAACATTGCACTCCCCCCCCCCCCTCTCTCACATGCTCAAACACACACTGTTTAGCAGCAGAGACTGCTGGGTAATTGTGATATAAATCACACAAGAAGAACAGACTGAATGTCCTTGCTCTGATTCTATATCCCTTACAAATAAAATGCCTGAAATGAGTTATATTGCGAGATCTGCTCCCCGGAGTCCCGGGAAGTTGCTATTTATAATCTCCCTGTTTACCAGTCTCTGTGTGACACTGGCAAATTCCTGTTTGTGAGATATTTATAGGAGCCATTGTATACTGCTACATCGTATCACACAGAGGGCTTCACATTGCCTGCTCACAATGCAGACATAGGGATAAATGTACAAATGTAATATTGAGTAAATTAGCTGGATTTTTAAAATAAATCAAGGGATACTTTTTCATACCTCCCAAGTGTCCCTCTTTAGGAGATATTAGGGTCCATACCTCCCAAGTGTCCCTCTTTTGGAGATATTAGGGTCCATACCTCCCAAGTGTCCCTCTTTAGGAGATATTAGGGGTCCATACCTCCCAAGTGTCCCTCTTTAGGTGATATTAGGGGTCCATACCTCCCAAGTGTCCCTCTTTAAGAGGAACAATCCCTCGTTAAAACCCAAATACCTCTGTCCCTGTTTCCTACCCTGGTGTCCCTGTGTTTAAGAGATCAAACTGTGTGGCGTGTATGTAAGTGTATCACCCTGGTGTCCCTGTGTTTAGGAGATCAGACTGTGTGGTGTGTATAGAAGTGTATCACCCTGGTGTCCCTGTGTTTAGGAGATCAGACTGTGACTGTGTGGTGTGTATATAAGTGTATCACCCTGGTGTCCCTGTGTTTAGGAGATCAGACTGTGTGGTGTGTATAGAAGTGTATCACCCTGGTGTCCCTGTGTTTAGGAGATCAGACTGTGTGGTGTGTATATAAGTGTATCACCCCGGTGTCCCTGTGTTTAGGAGATCAGACTGTGTGGTGTGTGTATATAAGTGTATCACCCTGGTGTCCCTGTGTTTAGGAGATCAGACTGTGTGGTGTGTATAGAAGTGTATCACCCTGGTGTCCCTGCGTTTAGGAGATCAGACTGTGTGGTGTGTATAGAGGTGTATCACCCTGGTGTCCCTGTGATTAGGAGATCAGACTGTGTGGTGTGTATATAAGTGTATCACCCTGGTGTCCCTGTGTTTAGGAGAGCAGACTGTGTGGTGTGTATATAAGTATATCACCCTGGTGTCCCTGTGTTTAGGAGAGCAGACTGTGTGATGTGTATATAAGTATATCACCCTGGTGTCCCTGTGTTTAGGAGATTAGACTGTGTGGTGTGTATATAAGTGTATCACCCTGGTGTCCCTGTGTTTAGGAGATCAGACTGTGTGGTGTATATAGAAGTGTATCACCCTGGTGTCCCTGTGTTTAGGGGATCAGAGTGTGTGGTGTGTATAAAAGTGTATCACCCTGGTGTCCCTGTGTTTAGGAGATCAGACTGTGTGGTGTATATAGAAGTATATCACCCTGGTGTCCCTGTGTTTAGGGCATCAGAGTGTGTGGTGTGTATAAAAGTGTATCACCCTGGTGTCCCTGTGTTTAGGAGAACAGACTGTGTGGTGTGTATAGAAGTGTATCACCCTGGTGTCCCTGTGTTTAGGAGATCAGACTGTGTGGTGTGTATAGAAGTGTATCACCCTGGTGTCCCTGTGTTTAGGAGATCAGACTGTGTGGTGTGTATATAAGTGTATCACATTGCTCCACAGCAATAAAACTCACATTATTGTATGTATAAACATCAGCATATGTGATTATAAATTAGTCTGTGTAAACAAAATACATTGGTCTTGTTCTATATAATTTATTCAGTTATACAAAGAGGTGTCAATAGGTCATGAAATAACCTAAATATTCTAGAAAATTCCCCACCCACCAGCCACACCCCCACCTAAAACAGCACTGTCTCTCTTTATCCATTTGAAATGTCGGGAGGTATGCCAGATAAGGGAATAAAAAGATTGGTTACAAGCACATATTATCAATACGTGTATCTAACTTAAAGTAGACCAGACTCACTCAGACTTGTCGTTTGTTTTACAGGGAATTACTAGTACTAGTAATTGTACTCTAAAATAGTTATTGAGAAATTCACTTTTATAGTTTGGTGGCACTGTGTGGCAGTTTATGCTAATTTTCTGGGCAGTTTGCTAATTTAAGGTTGTCAAATTATCCCTTTAAAGTGATAGTAATGTTTCAAATTAAAAGCAGGTCCAATTAATCTTCATAGTACTTGGGCCATGGAGAGTGTCATTTCAATACTGTCAGAGTTGTAGTTCAAGAGTAACTGAATGATAAAGTATCATTCCCTTCCCGTTTACTGATGTAACACTGCTCACCTCAGATGTGGAATCTGGTCTTAAGACAAGACAGGTCACAGCAAAGGACAATCTTCTTACTGTGAGAATTATGAAAACCTGCCCCCCTTGATAGGTTTTTTAGGTTTTTCCCTTATGCTAATTGAAGATTGTCCCTCTCTGCAAGCCATCTGGATACCACGTTTATGTTTGAAGTTGAGCGGACACCTGAACATTTGGTTGGTACCCACTTGCAAATATCTTCCACTGTTCATATATGGACAAAGGTACACTTGGCTGTTTTTACGTTTTCATAAATAAAATATATTTTGATTTTATTTCTGCAAGGCTTTGCAATTATTTGACGTGACAGTGCACCTATTTTTTTGGGATTGATGTTAGTATTTAAGGGGTTAATGAGGAGACCCCAGGTTGCACATACGTTGCATTTACGATTGCCTTTGCAGTTATAAGAAGAACAGAGGATCTGTTTATCAGCTGTATATTCAACGAGACTGTGAATGATTAGATGGGCATGAGGGGTTTGAGACGCTAAATTTTTACTTTACACCTAGAAAGTCTTACCTAGCGGCATTTGGATATGAATCTGGCCCTGATCCCGGGTACACCAGAACTGAAATCACTGTGCAGGTTAGGAGAGCTTAGGAAAGCTGCCCCACTGGCATCCACTCTCATCCACTCACCTCGTCAGACACTGTCTATTGTGAAGCTGCACCGCTGGCATCCGCTCTCATCCGCTCTCGTCTGCTCAAGGTGAGTGGATGCCAGAGGTGCAGCTTTGCAAAGCATCCGCTGGCATCTGCTCACAGATGCTCACATCGCCAAGCAGTGTCTTGGGAGATGATGTGATGAGAATGGATGCCAGTGGTACAGCTTGCCTTAGCTCTCCTGCGCAGTGGTTTCAGATCTTCCGGAGTCCCTATAGCATTTGGAGCCCTGTCTAACAAAACTGAAAGGTTCTCATAGTCTACCAGATGCCCTATTTATTTATATTTTTTACGTTTTGTAAGCTACATCAGCATACCTGGGAACTTTGCTTTGGAGAGTCCTCTGGTGCCGCTGGGGGAGATCAATGACGCAAACTGAGTCAGAAAAGAGGTGGGACTTAATCAGGAGTGGATGGTGGCGCTTCAGAAATATACAAAAAAATGGAGGAATAGGCTGGGGAAGGAGGAAAAGTGGGTGGGGAGTAGGAGGAACACCCTGGGAAGACATAGAAGTGGGCAGAATTTTATTAATAACTCCCTACATTGGGAGAATCAGCCTCTGCCATGAAGTTCCGGTAATTAGAAGCCAAAACCAGAGTCGCTGGGACAAATTCAGAGAGTTCCCAGCTATGTACATCAGTGAATGAGCACCGCAGGATAATGATTGGTTCAGTGTCACAAAGAGGACAGCCAAACAAATTTCACTGGATATGACCGGCTTCATCAGGGGCTGTTATACGAGCGCGGATCAAATATATGTATCATTTTAATAGCCACCTAAAAATAAATGTATGTTACAACAAAAAAGTGCTGACAGTGGCAACTTATGTTGTCTAGCAATCAGACACTAAAGAATGTACGTAAAGATTAGTCTTCATAATCAGTTTTAAAGTGGTATTTAAAAATACATCAGTTAATAATTAATGCTCCAAACGGAATATCATACCTGCATATCACAAATATTTATGTTTCTATGATAATCTATTGGTATCCATAGCAAAAAAATGCTAAGGAGGAATAATTGTGCAAATACTTTAACTCCTTAAGGGCAAGCAGTCCGGGAAGTGAACTTCCCTTAAGGAATGCTTTGATCTTTGTCAGTGCGCCAGAACACGTGACTGATGACGTCTACCTGCGTGCAGAATGGGGGTGTCTGAGAGATCGCTCAGGTCTTGGAGTGGTCAATTTCAGACTCCGTTAGTGTTTACATCGCTCCGGCAAGACTGCTGTAAGCACAAAATGGTCCTTTAGGCAAGTTTACCGGTGACAGTCCTGACATGTCACCGGTCGTAAGGGGCTAATCCTTTCAAGATGGAGGCTTCCACTGTCGAGAGGACTTGCAAAGCTGATTAAGTTCTCTTTAAAAAGAAATTCAACAAAATGGTGCATCTAACAAAATGATAAAAACAATGCATTGCTCATCGCTCTGGCCTCAAGGGGTTAACAAGAAGAAAAATCTGTCTATATGCTGTGCAAGCCGTTAGTTTGTAGCATAATTCCTTTGAGCAATTAACTTTTATCTGTTGGTGGCACAGTGCGCTAATTAGTGTTTGTACTGGATCAAGATTACCACGCACTGTGCTGTGAATTAAAGGGATAGTAATACTTTGTTTTATCTTTATTTTATTTTGAAGGCAAACCTTTACGGTTTGAGAGATATTCACAAGCAAAGTTTCCTCTCCCGCCCCTTTTACCTAGTGTAAGCAATCTCTTCTAAGATGTGGAATCCAGTCCATAGACCAGACAGATAACAGAAGGGGACAATCTTCTTCCTATGAGAACAATGAAAGCCCTGCCCCCCTTGACAAGTTTTTCAGGTTTTTCCCTCATCTTAATTTAAGATTGTCCCTCTCTGCAGTCTACCTGGGCACCTCCCTTCTGATCTGGCTGAGCAGTGTTACATCAGTAAAAGCGGTGGGAGGGAGATACTTTGTCATTGAATTACTCTTGAACTACAACTCTGACAGAATTGAAATAACACTCTCCAAAGTCCAAATACTATGATGATTAATTAGAGCTGCTTTTATTATGAAACATTTCTATCCCTTTAATGTAGGCAGAGGCCATACACTGGGGGCATTTCCAATAGTACATTGAGAGATATGTTTAGCCTGGAACATAGCTAATTAGCATATTGTGAAGGAAATTAGCATAACGTGCCAGACTGTTCCAAAAAATTTCATTCATCATTAACCATTTATTTTACAGAACATATTGCTTATATGTAGAGTTTAATTCTTTGTAAAAACGTATATGTAGAGTTTAATTCTTTGTAAAAAAACAAATACTTGTGTTAAAGGGACTCAGTAGTTTCTATAACATTCTATGGAGAACTGTATGTCTCTGACTTTTCTGACTTTCCTCTCCATTAGAATCCAACAGGAAAACTAATTAGAATTAACCACTAGAGGGCACTGCTAATGTAAAAAAACATGGGTTTAAACTGTAATAACTCTGGAAATATAAATCTCTCAGCTGTGGGAGTATCTTTATCTTACACAATAGGAAAACTCCTACAATATATATTTTTTCATAAAAAAGTTTACTGCTCCTTTAAAGAACTAAATAACTGATATTGAGGACTTTTTGGCAGAGACTGAGACGCACAAACTAAAAGCCCAGCTCAGGGCAGCCAGGCAGTAGAAGTGCTGCCGTTGTTTTAAAAAGTAGGCATCCGTCTGATTGGCCACCTACCATGTTGTAGTGTGTAGGCGTCCTTCTTATTGCCCGCCTACCGTTCTATGGTAAAATGTGATGTCTATGTTTGAATGTGTATTCGATGGGTAGACGGCTTTCTTATTGGTCGCTGCTTGTCGAACAATGCCATTCAGAGCATGATGTTGTTTCGGCAAGTAGGCGGCTCTGTGATTGGTCGCCACCTGTCCCCATCTTGTCTCTCCGGTTCCCATTGGCTAGGGAGCTGGTGCGACAAGATTGAATTAGTCTGCAAGGCCTAGGTAATTCGAACAAAGTATGTATAGAATTCAGCAGGACACGGTAGCCATTGTTGTGTCACTTGTTGCTTTGATTTCCTATTGGTTGGAGATTGAATTATGTTTTTTTACTGTATAAAAATGTCCCCCTGTCCCCAAATAAACAGTATTCATTTTGGAATAGAAACTACATGGCGCTTTTTACTGCAGGACTGGTTTAAAGGGTCCCCTTTGACCCCCATTCCTAGGAACCCTACTCTATAAGACCAGCATGGCTACCCTCCTGTAGCTGCTTCAAGGAGAGGAAACCCGGAACAGCTAAGGACAACCAGGCGTCCTTAGCTTCCATTACAGTTATAGCTTGAAAAAAGTCACAAAACTGGGAAGGGTTGGCAGGCGATGCCACGGACCCCCCCCCCCCAACAGTAAGCAAGTTTATATCCAAACCACAGACTAATGAGGGCACA